>RJWH01006262.1:0-58123 GCA_004363575.1 Solenodon paradoxus
GGGATTAGGGGCAGGAACAACCAAGGTGAACAACTAAATAGAATAAATCAATACTTCTTCCTCTCTCTTCCTGCCTCTCACCGTCATTCCTACCTGCACCTTCCCTTTAAGGAAAAAAACATAATTCTGTGTTCTGTGTGCTGATCCTAATGACGGTTTCAATAGGTACCAGTGGAATTCTTGTGCTGTGCTCTCAGGAAAATGTCTCTCAATGTCTCCCCACAGATACTTGTCATTAATGGAGAAATTTCGGGGTGTCAAATCTTGTGGGGAGGGGTGGTGGTACTGGTTTTAGGTGGATAAAGGCCAGGGAAAAAGTTGTTTCCTTCAGTGCACAGGACATCTCTCCACACCACAAAATGTCTCTGGTGCTGAGACACCCTGTATTAGAGGGAGGAAGAGTTTATCTGACATGTCTCCATTGTACCCTGGTAGCAGGAAGAGTTGAGAGTGAGAGAGAGGGAGAGAGGAAGAAGGAGGAAAGAGGAGGAGGAGGAGAGGGAGAGGAGGGAGGGGAGGGGAGGAGAGAAAGGGAGACCACTAGAGCAAAGGCATGTTTGGCCCCCAGAGATGTACAACCCCTAGAGTTGTTCTCTTCTGTACAATAATGGACTTAATTATTAGCATCCTCAGCCTAAATCACTCATCATAGCTTACTCAATTCTCCTGCTCCTAAGCAACGAAGAGAACTGAATCCCATTTGACTCCCTCTGTGGCATTGGACACTCTTGACCATTTCTTCCTTCCCAAAGTCCTTCTTTCCCAGGTCTCATGATAGTATTTTCTCTTGGGGACTTCTGCAACCACCTTCTCTCATCTCCTTCATCAGTTAGTCTCTTCTGGCCCAACCACAAATGGTGAAGTTGCTTCTTTTCCATTCACATTCTGTCCCTAACAATTATATGCACTTGGCATCTAAACTCTATCTATAGGCCATCACTCTCAGAAGTACATATCTAGGGCTCCTGACTTAGATGTCCAGTTGCTTCTTGGTCTCATGAGCATCCCAAATTCAATGTGTCTAACATTATTAACCTGCTGTCTAGTCACAGTCTTGATTTTTCTCCCATAGTAAGTAACACATTCCCATTGACCCCAGACCCAACCCTGGTGGTCAGTCTTGCATCTTCCCTTTCTTGAACTATTTCCAAACTTCGGTTCAAACCAGGGGCCAAGTCAGGAAGGATGTTTTTCCTTGTCATCTCTCCTACTTCTCTCCTATTATCTGGTCCTCAGATAAGATCTCGCAAGTGATCCACTATTTTCCCAACCATCGCTGGTGCCATCTTTTAATGAGTCTGTAGGATCCTAATTCTTCATTTCACATCAGGTCACTCTCGCCCATCAAAGTGACTTCTCTAAAACAAAAATCTGATGGTTTCCATACAGCACTTAAACAATTAAATGGCTCCTGTGTACCTAGTGGATTAATTTTAACAGCCTAAACCTGGCTACAAGGCCTGCCAAGGACTGACCCCACCTGGCTCTCCAGTCTGGGTCTTCTTTGCCTCTCTCTTCACATCTGTCTTTGGGCCATATTTATCAAACTGCTCTGCCTATTTCTTGCCTCTTAACATTTCCTTTCACTGTGATCTTTCTCCAGAACGATCAGAGAGTGAGAGAGAGAGAGGGAGGGAGAGGGAGAGGGGGGGGGGAGAGAGAGAGAGAGAGAGAGAGAGAGAGAGAGAGAGAGAGAGAGAGAGAGACAGACAGACAGACAGACAGACAGACAGACAGAGACAGAGACAGAGAGATTGATTTCCTCAGAAATCCTCACTGGATGCTTCCCTTTTGTACAATGGAACAGCCTCTCTTTAGGGCTTGCAGCTCTGGTAGATAACTTTGTCTTGGTGCCTGTGATTTATTGCTCTTATTTGTGTACCTTTGTGTATTCTTTGAGACTCTATTCTCTTTGATAACAAAGGGCTATGTAATACACTACATTTCTAGCATATAGCACATCAGGAGAAACTGAGCTGACACAATAATTATTTGTTGAATTGATTAATTGAATAAACATCTATTTTGCTCCAAATATCTCTACACATCTCAACTCAGCTAGTCTTTTGGGCTAAAACATCAACCAACCTGGCTTGAAATCCAAGTCGCCACAATCCTTTTTTGTATATGAACATGGACTGCTCACCAGAGCTTGTGGAAACTAAAAATAAGTAGTAATCACTAACCCTGCCCTATGGGAAAAAAGACCACAACGAACATTTATGTAAATATATGCTCATCTTAAATCACTTTGCTGTATTTCAATTACTGTCTCAGTGAAAATCAATTACCATAGGTCTTTTAGAATTTCCTATCGATAAAGTAATTTGTATTTTTCTATTCATTTAAGTAAGTCATTATAAGTTTTATCATCTACAGTAAAGTAGAAGACATCCAATACCTATTAATGCTAACCTTATGCATAAGCACACTCACATACTTACATTTCTCCCTTCTACCATTTCCCAGGTCCCTCCCTCCCCAAAAAATACAATGATCAAGTCAAACAGAGAAGAATGAGGTTGATGATTTATACAAATATTCCTTTGTGAATAAAAATGCATAATAATACGTTGGGGTTAATGCAGCAAAGTATAACCAACCAATCTACTATGTCAAAAGTTTTCAAATTATTTTCAACTGCATTTCAGAATTCTATTAACCTATGATAAGTGTAACCACACAGCTACACTATCTTATAAATGGAGAACCTAGGAAGTATGTTGGCCTTACCCACTGAATGCACAGAAGACAGGTGTGTTGATCAGGACCTTGAGTCGTAAACCACAGACCCTAGTTCTGTCTAGTGTAAACAAAGTGAGGATTTATAGGAAGAATATTAAGAACTCATGGCATCAGTGACAGACATTGGGGACTTGGACTTGGACACAGAGTGGCGGATGGCATCTCCCAGAGACAAGAGCAGAGAGAGGGAAGGTACCTCACAGCAGGGGAGTTTGGGTGGGGCCCCAAGACAGGTGATTGAACTCCAACAAACTTTACTTTAATCCCTCTGCTCAAGATTCACTTCCAGGGCTAATGTGGCTGGTTCCCATCTGTCACTTCTGCAGGGGGAACAGAACATCATCAACTTGTCAATCTTAACCACCTTGGGTTGCCAGAACAAAGTACCCTAGATGGGATGGTCAAGTAAAATAAAAGTATTTTCTCACAGTTCTGGGGCTGGAATCAGGGTGCCAGCAGGTCTGGCTCTGGAAAGCCTCTTATCCTGCAGATGGTCGTCTTGCCAGCATCCAATGTCTGGTATTCTTACAAGGAGAGGGAAATGTGGACACACAGACACAGAGGGAAGAAGCCATGTGGTCAGAGAGGTGGAGATCGGAATGATGCTCCACAAGCCAAGGACTGCTGACAGTCACAAGAAGCTGCAAGAGTATGGAAAGGGTTTCCTCCAGAACCAGCAGAGAGAGCATGTCCTCCCAACTCTTCCAGTTTGGACTCCTGGCTTTCAGGACTGGGAGGGAGTATATTTCTGTTGTTTTAAGGCACTCTGTTTGTGGCCAGGTATTACAGCCCTGAGGAAACTGGTTTGGACATCAGACTGAAACATGGGTGTATCTTCCTCCACTAGAGCAGGACAACAGCTAAGCAGGTGCAGGGTTATAACACACACACTTCTTTCAGTCCCCTTCTTACCTTCTCTTCCTGCTCCCATGGAGTCAACTCTGGATTGTCAGGTTTGTAAAGTGTTATTCTGGAGCATAAGAAGAAACTCATCCCTCATGGAGGTGTTTTACAGGAATTTGAATACAATGAGGCAGTTTTTAGTAGAAGTCAGAAACGATGAGTCAAATGTAAAGAGAACTTGGAAGAGGTGGCACGCTGGCTCACATTTACCCAAGTGTCCTCTTTGGTAGAAGTCTTTTTCAATATCACACTTGACATTTGAAGTGGGCAATTCTTTGTTGGGGGGCTGTCCACGCATGTAAAGTGCTGTGTAGCACCCCAGCCTCTGTCCATGTGTCCTCCCTCATGGGACCATGGGACCAGGAACATCAGCAGTACCTCCAGACCTTGCCCAGCATTCGCTGGGGAGGGAGGTGGTGTCATCCCTGGGTGAGGACTACGGAGCTAGGGTCAGTTCACGACTCTGTACATGCTCTCAGCTTAAATTACCTCAGGAGAAGAAGGAGGAGAAGAATGTCTTCCCACAGCCTTTACAAAGAAGGAGGCCAGGATGGCTAAGCAGGTGGAAACTGATGTGACTGAGTCAGAGATGCAAAGGTGGGCAGCTCCAATAACTCAGTCTTCTGAGCTGGGCTGGAGATTAAGAGGAGGGTCAGAAGAACATTCACGGAGAGATGGGCTCCCATAAATCTAGTGTATGGCATCCACCTGTCTCAGTCCAATCTGCTGAGCAGACAAATGACCTGAAAGCTCTATAAAGTGATTCCATACCTGTGTGCTCAACTCCACGCCTCACACCCTCTGCATCCAAAGCAGCATTGTTGATGCGATCAGAGATACAGGGAGCATTCTAGGTCAGCCACTAAGAATTAAACCAAGATTGATAGCAACTGTCTAAAAAGCTAGGGCACCCCTACAGCAAATAAACAAAGCGCCTCTTAGATATCAAAGTGCTAGAGAATCATGGCATTCGTTTCCATGTCTGGCCCATGTGACTATCCAGGACTGACTCCAGAAGAGATGAAGCTGCTGAGATTTGGTCACAAACATCAAAGCTCTGTATTTGGAAATGTCGACATGTAAGTCAACCTTCTTTGAAAATTAGATCCTGGAATGGGTAAAGGTCGTAACTTCTGGAATCATAGGAAGACTGAAATAGTTTTGCAGCAGGGCTGGCAGTCTAGTTACACAGGCCAAACTCTTCTGCATCTTCAGTAGAGCAGGGGTAGATGATGGGACAGAGATGGGATGGATGCGGAGCCCTGACAAAGAGCAGCCCGCGGACGCTGAAAGCAGAGCTCCAGGAAGCTCTATGCGGGCAGCAAGCGAGGGTTTGCTTCTCCAGAAGAGCCCACGTCCACGAGCCCTCATCAAACAGGAAGGAAAGCAGAAGACGCCACCAGGAGCATGCTGTCGAAGATGGCACTCCAATGAACATCAGCGTGGGTTTGGCTCTCTGGATGCACCGGCTCTGTTTCCCTACTGAGCACTCGCTCAGTCAGCAGACTTCCATTGTGTGATTGCATCTTCAGGCAAAGCTCTTCGTCTGGCAGGTTGCATATTTTAGACGTGATGTTTGCCACTCAGTAGTGCCAGTCTCTGTCGAGCATCGTCTGTATCCACCTGCCCTTCCTGAGCCTCAGCAGCCTGGAGGGTTGTGTGCTCACACACACAGGCAGCAGGAAGGCAGGTCTGAAGACACACACCTTCTCTTCTTCTGGGGAAGCAGGGGCCTCCACTGCCTGGGTCAGGCAGCCTGGGCTCCAGGCAGGGGGAAGTAGAGATGTGTCAAGCCAGAATGAGAGGGGCCGTTTCCTACGCAGCCTGGCTGTCCTCTCAGTCCTCAGAAAGGACCAGCCCCGCCAGCACCTCCATCTCACCCTCTGGCCTCCGGGACTGTGGGCCATCAATTGTCATTGCCCGAGCAAGCCTTCTTGAGGGCGGCGCTGCAGACCCTCACATGTGAACGAAGGAGGGGCTGCTGCACCACCCTTCTGGAAGCCTCGACGCCTCTGCCACCCACAAGACACTTTGATACACTCAAGTGTTTTATTATTTGCAAAGTCTTTCCTTGTAAGACTCAGAGTTCTCATCACAAGGATCAAAATCTCTCTGCGTGGATTTAACTGACAGGTTCTGGGAAAGAATCACATGTCACAGTCAGAAACCATTTTGTTCTGTGTTCATCTTTGAAATATGCTGTAAAGATCAATGGGAGCCACTCTTCTTTCTGCAGGTTTTTCCAATCATTTTTAGACCAAAACTAATCAAAAGTTTGACTCCAAGTGCCCTGACTCTCTCTGTATGACGAGGATCTGGCCCCGCTGGGCCATCTGACAGATGGAGACTGTCAGGTGGGCGAACAGGACAAAATCGTCCCGGGCAGTGAGTCTGCAGAAGTGTGGATGGAACTTGTCGTTGAAATTTTCCCCCCAAAGCAGCCTTGTCGCCCTGACAAAGGGCATCATTTCCAAATCTTCCTTCTCGTAGGGAACTAAATGTGTATTTCAAATAACATCAGTAAAGCCAGATGCTAATACCTAGACATGTCCAAGTCATAATGAAGCCAGTAAGAGTCATATTCGCTGGCCGTTTGCTCCCCTCCCACAGAGAAATATAGGTGACAACATGTAATTTTCTCGGAAATGTTAACTACATCATGTTCCTAAAGGCAAGCCCACAAATAGGCATTTGGTCGGTAGAATCGCACAGCCTAGAACGTGACCTAAAAGAGCCCACAACCAGGCAGACGCATGCAGTCACCTGCTCCCAACTCTGTGCTGTCGGACCTACCAGCCTCCACTTTTCCTGCAGTCAGCTTCATGTTATCCTCATTGCTGTCAGATGAACTTCATTTGTCCTGGATTGATTTAGAAACGTTCTGATGAGTCCAGTGTCCCTGCAGTAACCACACACTGCTATCCATGTGTCTATGTGGGAAGATCGTTTTTGTCCTAACACTTGTGTTTGGAGGGGCGATGCGAATTGCAAACACTGGAGGTGGGTTGAAACCTTCCAAGGCCGAGACTGGTGTTTTAAACAGGGATGCACACTGAGAAGGGTGTGACTGTCACACTGGGCAGGGGATTTGACGGTTCTCTGTCCTCTCCACAGTTCACAGGGCTGCCAAGCAGCTACTCAACCATCCACCCCAGTAACAGTGCGCTGTCCTCTACCTATTTCACAAGACCTGTTCACAGGTCTTCCCTCGAAAACAAGCTCCTTTCCAATATCTCTGTTTCAGTTTACAGACATTACCGCACCCCTTTCCTGGGCTCAGAAGCAAGTCGACCATCAGTGTCACCTCTAAGCACTGAGCTGCACAGTGCGAGGGTCCACAGTCTGGTGGGGGGTCCACAGCCTGGTGGGGGGTCCACAGCCTGGTGGGCAGTGCGACTGCAGACCCCCAGAGGGCGCTGCAGCAGCAGAAAGCAGAGGGCCTGTGCCAGGGTCAACTTGAGACCCCCAAGCATCCAGAGAGGTGGGTGTGCCTCCTCCAAGCATCCAGCCACTTGCTGAACAGAGAAGCACTTGACCCCCTTAGAATAATTAAAGACAAGCACGGATTCTTTTCCTCTATTCCTCATAAGAGGTAAGCTCCATTAGTGCCCTTTCATCACTTTTCTCAGAGGTAAAAAGTGAGTTTCATTAGAACAAATCCAATAAAAGGCAATAAACAGTCAGGGTTTTTCCTCCACTAAAAGATAAGTGCCAGGATAGCAGAATTCTTCCCTATTTTGTTCATGCTTGGCAGTCTCTAGGAGCCTGATAATAATTATCGAGTGAATAAATGAGCACATGAAGGTATGAATAAGTAAATACATGTCTTCCCTCTCCTCCCAAGGCCAGCAGCAGCCAGCAGACCCAGGGGAGTGCATCTGGGAGACACACAGCCGGGGTGGGAAGGCTGGAAACACACCACCAAGCGGCCTGCCCCTCACCTGCCTGAGCCGGCTTCGCCCACCGATCACTGAGAAACTTATCTTTTCATCCTTATGTGTCTGGCTTTGTGTGGTCTGTGGGATTGAGTCATGTGAGCAGAAGAGGCGAATTATTGATTGGTACCCCTAAAATCTTCACGTTACATGTGTGTATAGGGAGTATTTGGTGTGAACATCTAATTTATAAACTGGGAGCCCACTGGCATTTTTCAAGGAAATAGAACAAAATAATTTAAATGTGTATGACATAACGAAAGATTCTGAGTACCTAAAGCAATCTTAAGGAAAAAGAACCAAAGTGGGGGCATCGCCCTCCCAGATCTGAGCTATACTGCAAAGCCGTAGTGATCAAAACCGAATGATACTGGACTAATAACAGAGACACAGGTCAGTGCAATAGAATGGAGTCACCAGAAATAGACTCACTCACCCAGCTCATTTAATTTACGACAAAAGATCATGGACTGGAGGAAGGAAAATTGAGAACCAGGGAGACCGAGCCAAGAGCTGAGAGCCGGCACTTATGGAGGCAGAGCTGCTTTTAACAGGAGGGGTCCCGGCACCCATCACACAGGCAACCGAGGCCTCGCCACCGAGACTGCTGTTGACTTGAGCGACGAGATGGCAGCAGCCTGGGCATCAGCGCTTTCTTGGTGACGGTGTTTGAGCTTATTTGCTGCTTCCTGGATCCTTTCAGCCAGGTCTCTGCATAGGGATCCCAGTGCGGTGAGAGCTGTGTGTTCCTGGGGCCAGTGGTGTGCTGAATCCAGTTCTAACTGGCAATGCCGGGCAGGCCAAGGGAAGGGAACACGTCTCTTAGCTGAGCTCCTCAAGAGTCCTTACTGTGCCTTGTCCAGAGGCTTACAAGAGTCACGTCACCGCATTTCCCTTCCACCACCGCCATCCACACTGCCTACCACCATGCCGTCACTGTCGTCACCTCCCTCTTCACCACCACCTCATCTGACCACCATCAGCACCATCATCTCCAGCATCTCCAGCATCGCCTCCACCACCTCTGTTATCGTAACCGTCACCCCAAATATCACCACCAACACCCTCTTCATCCTATCATCACCACCTATATCACCATCTTCATCATCACCACCTATATCACCACCTTCGTCATCACCACCAACACCACACACCGTCACCTTCACATCACCATCATCATAACACCATCTCTATAATCGCCACCATCACCACCGTCACCTCCATCAACACCACTATCACCTCCCTCATCACCACCACATCATCATGCCCACCATCAGCACCATCACCACCAACACCTCCAGCATCTCCATCATCGCCTCCACCACCTCTGTTATCATAACCATCACCACAAATATCACCACCAACCCCATCATCACAACCAGCGTCACCACCATCACCACCATCATTGGCAGAGGTGGTGGACTCTCTTTCCCGTCTTCATTTTCATTTCCATTTTGTGTCTGGTGATCGCAGTCCCTCAGAATATATTGAAGGTTGGCCTCTCCAGTGGCTTGGTGGACACTGAATCTCCTCCATCATCACCACCATCACCTCAGTCACCAGCAAATCACCTCCATCATCAACACAATCACCACCCCCACCACCATCACAGTCTCTGCAGAACCACTTAGTATAATCCCCACCACCACCACCATCTGATCTCAACTTGGTCCTGCAAGTTTTAGTTGCATAAACTCTAATCCTAAACTTGGGTTTCACAGATTCAGATTGGTTTTGTTCACACACAAAAAAAATGTAGCATTAACTCATCAACGAATAAAAAGAAATTAGGCATGCATTCTTGGATAGTTAAAATGTAAAGTCATCATATCATCTAGATGACTCCACAAAATAAAAAGAATATCTTCACTAGGTTGTTTGTTTTTTTAAATTTTTAATGTCCACTTTGGCAGGAGTCAAAACATAACAACTTAATTCAGAATTTAGAAACCCAAGGTTAGAATGCAATGGAAACAACAGACTGGATGATCTGGAGGCATTCGTTCTGCCAGCAGAGCAGGGGAGGAACCAAAATGCTGTGAACATGCTCTGCTTTGTGATAGGAGAGGGAGCAACACGGCAGAAAAGGAAGTCGGGTTAACTGAACTGGAGGGCGAAAGCCTGCTCCTGTGGGGAGGGAAGGCCCCTTCTGAGGAGGGTGGCACACAGGGGGGGCGATGAGATACCTGGGCCAGGACAGGCAGAGGTGACGGGCAGACACTGCCAGCGGCCAGGTGACAGGTGCAGCTTTCGAGTCAGTGTCTCAGGCCCCAACCAGCAGACACAGCTCCCCAGCACCCTTGGTATGTGCAGACCAGACTCCTGCTGCTGACCTGTGGACGGGTTGTCAAAGAGTGTGACATTAGGGAAGAGACAATCTCAGAAGCAGGTCGAACTTCTCGAAAGGCAGCGGGGCTTCCTCAAAAGCAGTGGGGGCAGAGAAGGGTGATAAAACATGGAAGGGACACCCGCTACTGCAGAATAGAAGTGCAGCAGCAGCCCAGAACATAGGGAAGGGGGTGCATGGGGTCCCCTCCTGATTTCTCAGGAAGGGGCTCTCACCATGCTGCTCACTAGGGCCCCAGGAGAGTTTCCAGAAATACCTGACACCAGTACCACCTGTGACCATCACATTCTCCCTGAATCAGAATCAACAAGACGTAGGAGATGGAGACAGAGTTAAAGAATTGGCCCACAAGGTTAGGAAAGCTGGCAAGTCCAAAACCAGAGACCCACTGGAGACCCAGCTCCAATCTAGCTATAACCTGCTGGCAGAATTCCTTCTTGCTCAAGGGAAGTCAGTGCCTTCCTATGAAGGTCTTTCATTGAAGGAATGAGGGCCTCCCACACTGTGGAGGACAATCTGATTACTGGTTTAAATATGAATCTTATCTTAAAACAAATAGCTTCACATTAACCTACAGTGTTGGACTAAGTATCCTGACACCAAGGTCTAGCCAAGTTGATGCGTAAAATTAACCATTATACCACCGCAGAGGCTGTGATGTCCTGGGTTGGGATTTTTAAACCCACCCTCCGAGGTTTCTAAGGTGGAGCCAAAGCTGAAACAGGCCTTTGAAACACCAAAGACAGCTTCAGCTCAACGATGTTCTGTGATTGTCATCCAACGTGAAGATGGAGAGAAATTACCCTCAAAAGCCGGGTTTCCCAGATTGTCACAGTTTCACAAGAGGGAATTGAGCAGGTCCCAATGTCACAGGACTGACAATACGTGTCCATGAGATTCACTGTCAACCCAGCCACTGGAGAGGCCAACCCTGAAGTATTCTCCAAACACCAGACTCAGAGGAAATGAAAGTGACGATGGGAAAGAAAGGCTACCACCTCTGCCAATTTCCGTACTCTGCAAGAAGATTGCTTAGGTCCCAATATGTCTCCAAATAGGCCTCCTGTGAGAAGGGAGACAACGCCTCCAGGTTGAGCCATTTGTGGACCTTCAAAGAGAGATTTCTCATAATGGCATTAGCTTCCGAGGTCAGTGCTGTGACGCCAATAGCCTCTCTGCAGACAAGAAACCAAAATGATGTGACAACCACATTTCGCCTGGGTCTTGACGTTAATTAGTGATGCAAGGTTAGTGCTGGAACAATCTTCCTTCCCTTTACTCTCTCAAGCGGGGAGTGAGAAATTGAACTAAAGTTCGTTCAGTCTTCAGAAGTCCTAAAGGCCCCTTCTGAAAGATGGCGGCACAGCACAACGATTGTTGCAGAAACTCAGACTCTTCTGAACAGAGAAATGGAAATGGGCTTTAATTTCATTGAACTATAGACTTCCGACTTCAAAAGAGCAAGAGTATTTCATTCTGGACTTTACCTTGGATACAAAATTCACTGAACTTTAGTTTATGAGGATATTTAATATTTATGGCCTCCCATGTCTCCCTGCAAATGAGTGCTGGTCTTCAGGACGGCTTACACCGTTCCAGCTGTCGTCTTCCAGGGACGTGAGGAAGGGCTCTGTGCTCTCCGGAACACAGGCATTGCCGTGTAGCTTGCTTTGGCTTCTGAAATGTCAGGAAGGACACCGTCACTTTCAGGTGAAAGCATAAGACACCAGGGTGTGCGTAGCTGAGCTAGATGTATTTGCTCTAACTCATGGTCAGCAATATTCCAGATGGTGACCTGTCTTCAGTCGGGCACCAGAGCCAAGAGCACGGCACTCAGGAAGAGCCCCCAGCTGACCAGTGAAGGCCGTGGAAGACACCCCACAGTGTTCATCCCGAGACCTGGGCCTTGCGTGTTTCTGCAGCATGACTAGTTTATCTGACTGAAGCAGTTTAATAAGAGGAAATCCTTGTGTTCAACACTGAGCCATCTCTAGGTTGCTGGCATTTTATTCCCAGATCATCTTAATATTGACATTTAATCACGTTGCAGAATCTCAATAAGCCACATTGGACAATATGGCTGAAAAATTGCAAAGAAATAGAGAAAAGAATACATTTCCAGCCTCGATTCCGGTGTGGCTCTAAGGTCACATGAATATGTCAATATTCTGATCCAGTGCCAGCTTCTGGGAGCTCTGCTGGCCTCTTGTTCCAGCCTCAGGGGCCACTCACCACCGAGGAGTGGGTGACTGCTGGTGGCTTATGTTCCCTGACTGGCCGGCATGGATCTATTGGGAGACTGTAAGCAGGAGGATCTCCCTGTCCTTCCATCCCTCTCCACTCAGACCATGACTTTACCTGGTGAGATGCTCCAGGGGGACATTTGTCCTATTGAAGAAGTGATCAGATGATTTGACAGAGAAGTGGGTGAACCCCAGACATGCTGCGTGGTGTTAACAGTTTCCACAGGGGAGTCCTCTGTTCCAGGACGTGCCTGTCAGTGAGCTACTTTTCGTTGCACTCCTGGGCGTGCTCACAAAGTCCTGATGGATCTTATTTAATTGGTGCTGCTGAATGGCAAGAGGTTACGAGTTCCTCTCATCCGTTCCCAAATTACCACTCCCACCGCTGTCCACAGGTCAGCCCTGTGTGCCGTCTCTCCAAGCGATGACTCAGAGAGCCTGGTGTCTTCCACCAACTTCTCCATCCACGCCCCTCGGAAAGGAGAGCTTCTGAAGAGGCGGGAAGGTGGCCCTGGGCTGTTGTTGCTCACCGCCTGCTCCTGCAGGCTCTGAGGGGCCCCTGGCTGGGCAGTCCCAGCCCCTCCCGGGAAGGGCAGGTCAGAGAGAGAATTCCCAGAAGACAAAGACAGGCTTGCTCCTTGCAGTGTGAGGCTGCTTCTCCAGGTCAGGATCAAACAAAGGAAGAAGGAGGAACTGAACTGGCCTCTGCAGGAGCCAGAGGGGACGGAATCTTTTCGAAAGCAAGTCTTTTGAAACTTAAATTGAAGGAGCAGAGAAAGAGCCATCCCTTCCAGTAGAGACACTTGCAGGGTGGATGGTGCGGCTGGATCCTTCCCCAGGTCCTCGGGAGCAGAAGTTTCTAGGAAATGGTGAATCTTTGGAGCCAGGGGACTAGCTTAGATTTCATTTTTTAAAAGAATTATTTATTTGCTTGTTTATTTAGATGCTGGAAGCAGGCAGGAATGAATGCGAGCAGACAGGCAGGAAGAGAGGAGGAAGCCACGTCATCTGCTCATTTAGTTGCTCGTGTTGGCTGTTCCCCACGTCCCACCTCCCAGTCCTGGGCTGTGAACCCTGATCCCTGGGCTTTAGGTGGACTGTGCCATCAGGGCTGCAGACCTAACCGCTTAGCCACCAGTGTGTGCCCAGCACATCTTTCTAGCTGACATGAGGGGATGGGGTCAGAGCGTCAAAGAAAAGACTAACACTGTACAGAATCACGAGCACGTATGGGGGCATGGGGTGTGCACACGTGGGGTGACACGGCACAAGTAGGAGAAGGGACGAACAGGTGCATGGCCCTCCTCTGAGCAGCTGGCTGTCAGGCGGAGGAACCCAGTCTGGCTGTTCAGCTGAGGGGGCGGCCGGCCCTGCCGTCCTGCAGGGCATGACGGGGAACCCACGGCTGGAGTTCATGTTGGCAGTGAGAGCCTCAAGGGACTCTGACCTGGAGTCCCCAAGAACCCCTGAACTTTTCTGTGACAGTCCTGAGGGGCTGTGCTCCCAGGGGAGAAATATCTCTTCATAAACTGGTAATTCTGCCAAGACTGAGGTGAGGCGGGGAGCGGGGCCACAGCAGGAAAGCTTCATAGCTCCTGTCAGGTCCTAAACACTGTCCTGCAAAGGCCTTTCCGTTCCTTCACTGGCCACAGCCAGGCAGGGGGCTCACAGGGCCCTGCCAGCTGTGGGGGCGGCGGGAGAGCCTGTGAGCAAACAAAGCGCCCGTCAGGCGGGCCGCCCAGTGCTCGCTGGACCCGCCCTTCTTGCACGGACATCTGCACCCAGGAGCCCACCCCGGGCGCTCGGCTCAGCTGGCCCTGTGGCCACCAGTCCCACGAAAGGCGGCCTCTCCCCCTCTGCAGCGGGGGGACCAGGAGCAGGGGCACAGGCGCAGATCCCAGCAGGGAAGTAGCCCCACTCAGGAAGGCAATGAAGGGCGGGGTGGGAGAGCCCCCTCTCTGGACACAGGGGCAGGGGTAAGCGGCATTTTCTCCCCTTGGAGGGAGAGGGCCCAACGCTGTCCCTGGGAAAATCGGTAAAACAATGTCAGGTTGATTTCAGAGACCCCGTATTCAGCACATCCTGTTACCCATGCCCTTCCCTTCAATGTGTCCCAGGACCCGCGAGTCCCCTTCCACAGGCTGGAACACGCTCCACTGCAGCGAGAACACAACGGCAGAGGACACGCGCCTGCCTTCCTCGTGGGCCCCACTCCCCTGTTGCCATGGAGACGGGCTTCCTGTTTCTCTCCGCAGGATTTGGTCCTCAGCATCCTCCAGAGTGACAGGTCTCTAATCAGATGGACCGCTTCACAGAGGCGGCCCCTGAGAGAAGAAGGAGCGAGGCGTCACCCCCACCTGCCCTCCTTTGTTCCTTCTCTTAGAAACGGTGACTCTGGTCTCATTTTCAGGCCAAGAGGAGGGAAGCCTAGGAGGCCAAGTTTCCTCAGAGAAACAGAAGCAGTGGGGTAAATAAACACAGCTGGGTTAGGTGACAGGCTCGCGGCCGTGGGGAGCGCAGGCCGTGGGCTGGACGCACGGCGCTCAGAGGGTTCCTTCTTCCTCAGGGAGCCTCTGCTCTGCTGGAAGGCGTCACCTGCGTGCAGGGAGCCACCCACGCTGCTGGGGATCTGCCTCCCGCACCGTCCACTGATGGGGTCCTCCGCAGATACTCCACAGCAGCACCTAGACCGTGTGGCCAGTCACTGGGTGCTGTGACCTGGCCTCGATGACACACGGCACCACCTTTAGGTAGACGTACAGGCCATGGTGGCTCTCAGGTCTCTGGCCCCAGCAAGGACAGGAAGAGTGACCCAGTGACCGGCCATGTGGGAGAAAGAGGTCGAAGAAAAATCACAAAGGAGAAGACCACACACTATTTCAGGCATCTCAAGGAGGCGATTGTCACAGGCCCCGGAGCTGGCCTGGACTCGGTGTTTGATGTGAGACCTCAGTTCACCGTCTCCAGGGGAGGGTTCGAAGCGGGCAAGCCCACAGACAGGCACTGAAAACCAGTGTGGTTCAGACGCCTGGCGTTCAAACATCTCTTTCAAGCAGCAGAGGCAGCGTGAGGCTGTTCACAACTGAAAACGCTGAGTTTTTTCAAATGAGAACCTCCCTCCCCCAACTGCTCTCCTCCTCCACTGTCCTGGGGCCTCAAGTCCCGGCGCCCCCTCTTCTACCACCATCCTTATCGCCCCTAAACATCTCCGTTAAGCATTTGTGCACATTGTGGGAAATTTGCTTTTTCTTAACCAAATTCTTTTCAATTAATATATCAAAGGTGTTTCCAAAAAGTAAGGGGAATAGATTTAGCTTTTCTCATCTCACTTCCTTATGCATCTCTCTCCATCATTTAAGTCCACATGCCTGTCATCACATTAAAGAGGCTGGTATTTTCAGTGTCAGACTCTTGAACGCTGTGTTTGCCTCTCTTACCACGTCATTTCTCCCTCTGCATTTCTCCACATTTTTCATCGCACACAAGCACACACATCCACCCCGTTGGGTTAGGATCTTTGTTTTGTCTTCAGTGCAGTCAATTTGCACACACGACTTGTGTTTCTCATCCAGCACTGCCACCTGCGGACGCCTGAAGTCACATTCCAGCACCTGCAGGGAACTCCACGCACACACAGCTCTCACTCCTCTCTGATTGGCAGTCCCTTGCTTGTCGTCATGATTTGCCATAGAACAAAACCATCTCTGTGTGGACATCCATAGATACAGAATGTTTTCTCTTGTCCCAAGCATGTCATATAATTTCAACAGATTGACCAGATTGCATTCCAGCGAAGATGAACAAAGTCAAGTATCTGCTGGCTTTGTTAAAGAGTTCCCCCTTCTCTACCTTCTCAACACAATAGGGGCTTTCATTTTCCACTGTTTGTCCATCTAAAGTTGTGTCTCACCGCAACTTTACTCACCCCTGACTAGTCCTGTGAGTTACTCTGCCCAGGACCAGCCAGATGGTCTCCAACCACAGGTGGACATGGTTTGGAGCAGAGACAAGCTGTCTTAGCTAATAAAGCAAAGTGCTGAGCTATAGAACTGTGAGCAACTAAACAATTCTTTTTAAAGCTACTTATTTCAGGGAGGCTTGTTACGCGGCAAAAGCTAGCTCATACCAAGCTTTACTTTTCCAGACCTCTCTCATCTTCTGGACTCCAAATGAGTCCAGGGTTGGGAGGGAATAGTGTTACCATTTTTATGTCATTCTCTAAACTTTAACAAATAGAGTAAGGCATTTTAATTCTTCAATGGCATCGCTAGTTTTAATCACTAACAAAGTTAGTGGAGAAAACAGCAGGGAAAGATTTTTCCCTGTATACTGAAGAAGTATTTGCCAACATTTTATATAGCCTGTGACTATTTTACAGTCAGAGCAACGGACTGGAAGAGACTTCTGATACTACCAACAACCTCCCTCATTAACTAAGAGCGAAAATTCTCTGTACAGCTTCTTAGAAATTTCAGCATTAGCGTTACAAAGCTTATTTTACAGTTCAGTTTAGAAAACATGAAGAAAAGCAAAAAAGATCATTGGCCACACTTCTACTGACTGCCCCTCCCAGAGGGGATGCGCTGTGGTTTAGGGCCCTGAGGCAGGGAGGCGAGTCATAGACACCTAGGTCATCCATCCTCCTCCCATCACCCAGGAAGTCTGCTTCAATCCCATTACCGTCAGAGCAGCAACTCCAGAACTGAAAGCAAGACATGAGCTGGATCAATCAGAATTAATTTCACCTAAATGATCTCGGAGATGCATCAATCTGGCTTTTGTGATTAGACACTGAAACTGACATCTGCCCCGCAGGGAATACTAATGGTGATATCCCAGTCCCAAGGGGGACTTGCTGTCATCACCACCAACTGCCGACTGAGCCTGAAGGTCCCCCCACACATCCACCTGCTCCTCACAAGCCCGGTGCAGGGCGAGGAGCCTACCTGAATTCATTTAGAGCTCCTCCTCCTCATTCAGATTCATCGCAAGGGTCTTGAATTCACAAGGGATGGCAGCATCATGTTTCTGTCAGTGCCTAATGCCTCTTAGAAATACGAGCGTTTTTTAGCAAGTGATTGCCTGATTGCAAAGCAAACACTCTGGGGGAATTTTTTTCTGAAGATGGAACACTTTGTTAAAATAGAACACTTCCAGCAATCTCCCTGCTAATCTGTCCCTGTCTGTGTCACTGCGGCATGTCACGGGCCCAAACCCAGAGGACACAGCCATGGTGTCCAGGGCGCTCCCTCTTTCCTGACACAGTGACAGTGACTGGACTTCAGGGGGAAGAGCAGTTATGATTTCAACCCATGAAGGGGAACATCAAGAAGAGTGTTCTAGAAAGAAATGATTACCTGTGGGGTAAGTGGGGTGAGGGTGGCAGAGTACTTGAGCCCCACAGGGAACATCTGGAAAGGACCCTGCCTGTCCTGCAGCTCAGCACCATGCCTGGGATGCCTGGAGAATAAGAGGACACAGCTTGCCAGTGCCTGCCAAGACAGCTCACCAAGTGGGCACCTGTGCAGACCCTGATCTTGTCTCATTCCTCAGGATCCCCCTCTTTAATGAAGCTGCCAGGAGACGTCAATGGACCCTTTTTCCCCATGAAATTCCAAGCTTTATCTCCCCATGAAATGTGGGCTCTACAGACACTGCCTTTTACTACCATTACACACAGCATGTCATCTTCCACTGCTTCGATGGCACATACATCATCTAAGAACATTTCCCAGAGCTTGCCTTTCATCGGAATTGGTCGTGGGTAGTATATTTTGACAAAGATCTACATGAATGAGGGAATTTCCTAGCAGTAGGGATGCCATGTGTCTAAAACATTGTTCTGTATGTGTCTTTTGTGCCCAAGTAACCTCATCTGCTTAAGACACAGTCGTGGCGTTTGGAGCTGGGAATCTGTACAGAAGTGACGAGTGCCACGTTGGGAGTTTAAGGACTCAAGTGTCCTGAAAACGTGACCTTCAGAAACAGCAAGTTAAACTGTGAACCCTCAGTTGTTTTATTAACACAATAAAGGTTGAAACACTAGATGAGCTCAGAGAAACTGTCTAGATATTGTGTCTTGACCCCAATGTCTTGAAATCGCTCCAAGATCAGAGCAAAAGCCTGATTCCAGATGGGCTGCGGTGACTTCCAGTCTAAGACCTGCATGAACCCAAGGGCATTGAAATTCCGAGGAGACACGGCCTGGTGGAGCAACAGTGGGGCCGCCACCTCCAGCTATGTGCAGTCCACACACACATCCCAAGGACTCAGGTTCACATCCTGGAGCCTGGGGATGAACAACTAAATAAAGATGAACAACTAAATAAAATTAATAAATACTTCTTCCTCCTCTCCCTGCCTGCCTACCATTCCTGTCTGCATCTTGCCTTTCAAAAAAAAAAGAAATTCCAAGGACATGTGACCTTAGTTATGGTCAACAGTTACCTCAGCATTTCTGACATTCTCCACAGTGAAATTACTGATAGATCTAAAAGAATCAGCCTGGTTGACCCAGAGACAGGGTGATCCAGACTGGGTGATGCACTTGGTTTGTCCAAGTCATCTCACCCCTAATGACTGCCATTCCCGGGGGCTGCTGGTGTCAGCTGAATCACACTGAGATCTGAAAGTGCATGAAGAAAATGGAAACCCCTCCTCTTAGACCCCAACCTGTGAGCATCAAGCATTGCGCCGCCAGCTGTGGTGGACAGTCACAGGTCATGTGACCCTCCATCTCCATTTCTACTGGGGAGAGACTGTCTTGGAAATAGGAGAGCTTTCATTTCCTCAGTGCCTGCTGTGAATCCCACAGCTTCAGCTTCAGTATTATCTCCACCTCTGCACCAGTTCCTCTGACTTGAATGCAGAAGAGGGTGGAGAACATGCCCTCTTAGAGCCCCTAAGAGGGTTCAGGTGTCAGGAACCCTCACCCCACCTAGATCCCTGGGGAAGACAGAGGAGACCTGCAAAGAGCACACAGCAACAGAGTGCTGGGTGGCTAGGAGACACAGTCATGTTCTCTTGTGCTCCTACCTTGTTTTAAAATATTTAAAAGCTACCTCAGGAAGGAGAAATAAGAAACTGATTAGTTACCCCCAAGGATAGGACAGGGATCATGGGGGAAGGTGTCCAAGCTGAGGGCATGGTCCCCGGGGAAGATGGAGGCCCTGCCACGTGTTTGGCTGCAGGCGCGTTTGGGGAAGCCATGTTAGAGGCAATCACCAAAGACTCTCCCCTGGGAAGCTCAGTGAGAAAGAGCGGCCACGCGTGAGCTCAGCACACACACTGTGACTGCACTTTCTTTGTGACCCTTTCCACCAAAGGGCATTGCTGAAGGGGCTCGGTTACCCACTGGCTGTAAAGTCAAGACCCCAGAAAATGGCTAGTTATCAGCTGAAGTTCTCCCTCAATTCTTGACAATAGGGGCCTCTCCATGTACCAACTTAATTCATCAGAGTCAGAAAGGGAAAGTCAGCAGAGATAGCTGAGCTCAGGACAGAAGTTACAGTCCTATATAATGCTTTCACAGCATAACAACCATCACCGCTGCCGCATTCTGTTGATTAGAAACAAGCCACAGGGCTCACCCACACTCAAGGGAAGGGGATCCTACAGGGGACTCTGCTCCAGGAGGCCGGGATGAGAGGACTCATCCTAGAGCCAGCCTGCCACACCCTGCAAATGAAATGGGCTCTGTGTGACACCTCGCTATGAGCCAGGAGTCACCAGGAGAATCTTTCATTAAGATGTCATTGCAATGGCTATTTGATGACAGAATACTTAGGAAGGTTTTTGAAACTAGAAAACCATCAATGAAATTGATGTTAGGTAATGACAGGTATTCCAGAAAAGTAACTGACAGTGACAAACTACTCAGCAGATGCTTTGAAGAGAAAAGCTAATGTTCCCCCTGAAAATAAAGGTCATGCTTCCGCTGCAACTAAAAAATAACTACTTAGAAAGAGGAGATTTCAAACACGGATGTTTGCAAAAGTTGCTTAAAACCTTGTGAAAGTGTCACCTATAACAAACAGCTGCAGAGAATATCTCTCTCTCTCTCTCTCTCTCTCTCTCTCTCTCTCTCTCTCTCTCTCTCTCTCTCTCTCTCTCTCTCTCTCTCTCTCTCTCTTCCAGAGAGAGGTAAGAGTTTGGGGCAGGGGGTATGAAGGAGAAAGAGTAAGAGGGAAAAGACTGAGAGAGGTAGAGAGAAACTACACACACACACAAACACGTTTATATTGGTCTTTCAATAAAGATAGCTGAAGGCAAAACTCAACCTCTAGATCCATGTGGATTCACAGTTTGTTTTCTTTGTTGGAACAAAGGGGCAAAGGTGGATTTTGTGAGGTCACCCAGGAGCTTTCTAGCGATTACCAAGGATCAGCCCTGTTGGTGAGGCTCTTGGACACTGATGAGGTCCTGCCCGCTGAGGTCCAGGGAAACAGGAGGATCTTGACTAGGAAGTAAATTTCCACTTGGGCTTGGTTTCAATGGACATAATTTCAGCTCCACTTAAGTTTTAAAGTATTTGCATGCTAAATTAGTTCTAGTTCATGCTCTGTTATGATTTGTCCTCTTATAATGAAAAAGTGAATTGGCTAAGGACCTATTTGTAACTCGATTAATTAGGAGGGCAGAGCCATCAGCATGAATCTCCAAATGCATTTTCTCATACTCCGAGAACAATCAGAACCACTTAATTAAGCACTGAGTCGGGCTCTATTACCCACCATTAGGTGAGCATGCCAGTCCTGGACCCACGTCCTTCTAATTCATCCCCCAGGTGCCTCGCTTTCCCAGTACCCACCGTACAAAGTGACGTTGCTCATTAACTTGCTTAAATGTGTTTTTGCTTTTAGCATTGCATGCCCTTAAATCAGCGGGCTTTGTACATTACACATGAATTTCTAAGAGAGGACACAAAAGACAGGCAACCTTGTTCTTCCCAGAACACATGGTTCAAGCTGGCACATCACAGCTGTTCCTAAGTTGTGTCTCATGAAGGATGTCCCTGTGCGGACATACTGTATCCACAGACACACAGTACCCATCTCTGGGTCTAGAGTCTGGACCCGTCTCCATCCTGGAGTGTCACTAAGTAAATCAACACGTTGAATTTTCTTGCAAGTCTTAAAATGAGGAAACTGACTCACGTTGTTTAATCCAATGGTTCCTAGACATATTTGACCATGGGGCCTCAATAGATTTTTCTTCATAGAACATTATGTTAGCTTGGGCTCCCCTGACAGTCTACTGCAAGAAGTTAATTTGATGAGTGGCCTAACAAACACCAATAAAAGAGAAGGGAGTTAGGGAGGGCAGGGAAAGCAGCTGAGAAAGTGTGTGACTTCAACCAGCTACCACCGAGATCTTGTTGAGGAACTGAGATCCAGGGTGTGAGAAGAGCTACTCCTCACCCGTGTCTGGCGCACAGCACAGAGGCAGAGCCTGGGGACAAGAAAATACCCTCTGGCAAAGAGGTGCAGACATGGGTGACTGAAAGCCAAGATGCTACCATGATAAGGCCCCGGGTATTGGGTACTGACATCTGTGTCAACACTTACTTTCCTGAAGAACATTGGAGCTGGGCCTTGGATTGTGGCATTTATGTCATGTTTTCTGCAAGTAAACGATGGTGACTGTGTAGACAGACATGGCATAGGAAGAGAAGATGAGAATGTTGAAAAATAGTCAAAGGCAACAGAAGCAAAGGATGGAATATGGATTGGGCAACAGATTGAAATCTAGAACTCATTTCCAACAGTCACTAGAATTTTGCTTTGAGTTTCATCCAAGCTGGGGAAGAAGACAAGAAGGTTGATGGAAGATTCTGAAACTCAGGAGGAAAACATTATTTCCAGTGTTCCTGTGAAACTAGTGTTTAAAAATTCAAAGGATTCTAGCACAGAGTCATTAGAAATAAAGTAACTGCCACCAAATGACAGCAGTAAAAAATAACATCTGGATTTTGAAAGGGCTTCAGAGAGCTGAGTGTTACAGAAGAACATGTCCCTTTCAAGAGCTTCATATAAGAGAAGTCGCTGGAGGACACCAAAAATATGTCTCACAAGCCTGTGCCAGCAGTTAAGGTATTCAAAGAAATGGGAAGAATAGTGGTCACTCACTTAATGTGGGAGTTCGATGTTAGAAAGTTACTGGGGTAACACTCTGTTGGAGTTGGGCTGGGTGCAGTGCACTTACATCCCAAGGACGTGGCTCATGGGTGGGGCTGGTGGAAAGAACCAAGATGAACACCTTAAAAAAATTAACCCAGTGCTTCCTTCTCTTTTCCTGCCTGCCTGCCACTGCTCACCTTGAGTTTCTGCCTGCACCTTTCCTTTAAATAAAGAAAGAAGATTGCATGCTGGCATGAAGATGTGTCTCCAGGAATGCAGTGTTAATAACAGCAAATACCTCCTTTTATTTGGATCTGCCATGAGGCAATGCTGAGAAAGGAATAGACAAGAGACGTATTCGGGGAAGAAGAGGAGACGATGCTGCTGGGGGAGCCTTCAAACCAGGTGCAGCTTTGGCACCTGGAGAAGAAGAGCAGGAGAGTTTTGGACTGCAGCCATGGTCCAACATGTTCTGCCCAGTCGACGGGGAATCCTCCAGTCGAAGCCCCTATTAGGACGGCCCCTCATCTGACCAAGTGGGGCACATGGCACCTTGCCACACTGTGTCCTTGGCTGGTGTGCCCGCAGAAAGCAGGGCCCAGAGTGAAGGAAGCCAGCTGCACTCTGAGCAAGTCTGAATAGGACGTCTTCACGGTGACACAGACTGATCTAGAGCTTAGTACGTTCCAGGCTCTTGGTCTTCAGTCATCGTCATATCAACCCCAAGGACTAAGTGCATTTGACAAATGACTCTGCAGCAGAAAGTAACTAGATTCTTTTTGCTGGCAGAAGTAGAGAGTTTATTTTATTCACTTCTAACATCATTCTTTAATGCCAGTCATTTATGATTGTTGTTATTATGTTTTATTTATTATTTCTAATGTCTCTAAAAAATTCGTGTTTTCTAGATCAGCACTATATCCAGTAGAACTTCCTGAGATGTTCCCTGTCTTGTCCAACGTGGCAGATCCAGGGCGCGGTGGCTTCCAGGTAGTTAAGATGTGGCTAGTGAGACAGTAGAAACAGATTTCTCATTTTGTTTCATTTAAATTAATTTGAATTTAATTTTAAATGGCCACAAACAGGCTACTGTCCTGAAGAGTATAGTTTTTAGACAAAACTAGAAAGCATGGAGAGTCAGGAGCTTTCCCCACAACCTCAGAGGGCATCCTTCCTCACAGTGAGGAACATATAATGATCTGAGTTTAGGCCTCTGCCTCACAAGTTCAAAATTCTGAAAACCAAATCCCTCTTTTGGCATGAGCTCACATTAGTCAGGCTCAGAAGATGGAAGTATAAAATCACAGGGAGACTGTAATCCATAATAGAAATAACTGCCATGTCATTTGCCAAGTTTCTGGAGTTATCTGATCATCACAGTCCTCTCAACAGCCAAGCTGATCTGGAATTAAATCATTAAAGAACAATGAACATAATTTCAAATGAAGACGTTGCAATGGCTTGACTCAGTTTTTAAAAGTGGGCTTGAATAGACGTTTCTCCAAAGGAGGTCTACACATGACTAATATATAATGGGCATCAGCATAAAATGATGCCCAACAGATCATTAGGGAAATGTGAATTAAACCCACGGTGAAATAGAGGGAAATGTGAATTAAGCCCACGGTGATATAGCACCTCTCACACAGCAGGGTGGCTACGACGAAAAATGGAAAATAACAAGTGCTGGCGAAGACGTGTGGAAATTGCTGTCCTGGTGCATTGTGGGTGGGAATACAAAATGGCACAGCCATTGTGGAAGGTGACTTGTTGATTCCTCAAAAATTTAAACACAGAATTACCACGCTGTCCAATGATTCCACCTCCAAGTATACACCCCAGTGAGTTGAAAAGCAGGGACTCAACCGCATATACGTACACCAATGTTTACGGAGCGTTGTTCACAGCAGCCTCATTCACAAAAGTCACAAGTTGGAATCAGCCCAAATGTCCACTGACAGATGGATGGATAAACAAAACACAGTCCACGCATACAGCAGAATATTATTCTGATGTGCAAAGGAGCCTTCACGCATGCTACCACTCAGCTGAGTCTTGACAACATTGTGCTAACTGAAAGAAGCTAGAGATAAAGAGACAGACATTGCATTAGTTCACTTTATGAGGTGCCTGGAATAATCACATTCTCAGAAACAAAAGTCGAATTGCAGTTACCAGAGGTTGAAAGGGCGAGGAACAGAGAGCGATTGCCAAACGGGTCAGAGGTTCTGCGTTAGGTGATGAGAAACGCAGTCCAGCTCTATGAAATAATGTCACTGAAACGTACCCTTAAAATGATTACAATCAAAAGTGTTATGTTACACATATTTTACCTCAATAAAAAACGAAGAAATTATGCCACAGAGATGCTGAAGCTCAAAATGTTTATGGCCAAACCATTTCTTCCTATAGTTAGAAGATGTTCATGAAACATCACAGGAGCATGACCTCTCACCAGAAAAAGGGGCGGGCAGGTAGGCAGAGGAGAGAAATGACTGGTGGAAGCAGTCTTAACAATGCCTGCTGGTCTTATCCATTAATCTGCGTCCTCAAATAGATGGCGAAGTCCCCAGACCACTGGGGACCCGACTGGCTTCTTCTTGGACCACACAGCTTGCACGGGCAGGGCCCGGATTCCTCTCCTGACTTCTTACAGGGGACACCAGATACTGGTCCTGCTTCTTCAGATGGACACAGTCTTCCTTTAAATGGAAGAGATGGTCGCTGGTGAAGTGTTCCACACAGATGTTGATTTACAGTGATGTACATCGGATACTCCATGCACACGGCACATGCATCAAACCTAGATTATGCTACGATGCGGTGTCTCTTCAATACTTTTTTAAATGTTAAAAATAAATCAACATGTGAGCTCTACTTTCAACAAATGCCTTGATGCCTGAAACAACATTCTGTCTCTTTAAAATGACTTTACTGTCACCTGCTGGGATGTATTTATTGCCTCCTGCAAGTTCTCCTTTGGGGGAGGAAAAGGGGAATCTCTGCCCCACCCACCTTACAGCAGAGCCACCAGAATCTGTCAACCTCCTGACCTCCTTCTAAGGAATCAGAGGCCTTGCCTGAGCAGGCGAGGGAGGATGTCGAAGAAACTCAATCGCAGAGCTTCGCGGGCTGCATCACTGGTACAGTTCTGTCCAAAGAGCAGGACAGAATTATGGCCATTAACAAATAAAATAAAACAACAGGATAGACCTCTTCTGCTTGAGTCTCCACCATCGCTCTTTCACATCCCCCACACCTCTTCGAAGCATCTCTGACACTAGTGACGTGGGCATGATGCCCTCCCCCTGGCCCAGAGCCTGGGGAAGAGAGAACGTGCTCAGGCCATTGTTCTCTTGTTTGAAGAAATATCCATTCCTCCTAGGAGTAGGAGTTGACGAAAACATGCAAAAATGGAATCTAGGAGCAGTTTCCAGAGCTGTGATTTCTTCTAAGCAGCAGGTGGAATTCACAGCAGGTGGATTTATTAAGCTATCAGAGCCGAAATTTCTGACTAAAAGGATGTATCGCCATTTGTATTTACACTGACATTTTCCCATTCCCGTTCAGCCAGTGATGCCAAGGCACCCTGTGGTTTAAGCTTTTAGACAGGTCTTTAGTTTCCTCTTGAAAAATACGGATATTTTGCATGCTATATGTGGCGGGCAGTGGGGGGATGAACAGGAATGAATAGTGGGCTTCCTCAGTAACACTTTCTGTTAGTTGAAAGACTTGACCGACGTTTATGCGCTTTGAAAAGTGGGATGGAAGACTTGTTTGATCAGGTTAAAGTCATTGTGATGACTATAAGTCATTGGTTACATGCATGTGCTACAGAAGGCAGGGATGAGTGCTTCCCATTCCCTTTCTCAGGGTTTGTAGCCTGAGTTTATTAACAGGTTGAGTCCATAAGAAAGCCAGTTCATGACCCGACCAGCAACTGTTGATGTTGACCTAGAGCTCTTAGAGAAGGTAAATCTTATCTGAAGTCAAGTAGGAAGATGGGAGCTGTGACTTTTGCTAAGAGCAGGTATTTGTGATTATGACCAGGGCCCAGCCAGTCCTTCTCCAATTGGCTTCCCAAAGAAGTTGCTCACCTGAGAACAATGGCCAATGAAAGTCAGGGTAACGAGGTCATAACAGCTGCTCAATCTCTTCCTTGGAGTCAGGGCGAAGACTGGGGTGGAGATTTGCGGGGGTCACCTATTTGTAAGTCCATGAGTCTGATCTAAAAGTTGCTGGGACAGGAGGTAAGATTTCATCAGGCCTCTGTGCATCTCTGCCTTTGCTTGTCTTTCCTCCAGGTCAGCTTCCTTCTGAGCCAGGCTCTCTGCTGGGGGGCCCAGTGGATTCAGGTCAACATCTGGCCAGCTTACCACCATCAGAGTGTTCTTCCTCCACACGTCCATGGAATGCCCTGGGAGTAACTCTTGTCCAACCTGATCACAGGCCCCACGTTGAGATTGTCACTAGACTGGAGTGTGGAACCAGTGACAGCTAGGCCCCTGCTCTTGTGTCCATACCAGGAGGTGTATCAAGTCACACTAAGAGTGACGTGGGCCAGGAATAGAGAAAGGAGAGTTTCCCAGAAAAAAATATTATGTGGCACCAGCAAAAGAATGGTGAATGAGGGACAGGAGAAAATAGAGAGCTACCACATCCCAAAATCCAGTTCTTGGAAACAGCGTTCTTGATCATGACAGGCAGACAGACACACACAGAGAGAAGATACGATGCTGCCTTGTTTCTAGTATTTGGGCTGCACCACTGTGTGTGTGTCTGTATATATGCATATATGTGTGTGTGTTTATTATACACATATATATTGTATATAGACTATACACAGTTCACTGAGTTCACTGGGGCCCTGGTCATTCCCTGTACTTAGCCTTGGGCTTCCCGTAATGGGTTCTGTGCTCCTATCCTCTCTAAGCACTTCACATGAAAACTGACCTCAGCAGGAACTCAAGAAGGGTTGTGGAATGAATTTTCAAGGAGACATGGAGTCTTAAAGATGTTTGTCTGAAAACTTAGAAAGTGATCCAGGGAAGCCAGCAAACCTTCTCAAAGTAAAACCTGATGAACATGGAGACAGTGTGACACCTAGAATTGCTATAAACCTGTCTTCCTAATGTGACTAAACCAGTTCCTGAAGCAAATGCCATCTTCTGAAGGAACAGCATGTGACCGTGGAAAGTATGTAGGTTTAGTAGCAGATGAGCTCAAATCTCAGTTTCTCAGCTCATCAGACCTTAGGAACATGACTTAATTTCTGTCATCTTCCTTTTCTCATCTGTAAGGTTTAGCAGATTTTGTGTAAAGGATATGAAGTATGACAGTCACTCTGTAAATATGGGCTCCTTCGGCCCTTAGGAGGGACGCTGCTCTTACCTATCTGGCCGAGAGGGTGGCACTGGGGGCACCGTTCATGGTGAGTCCACTGCTGACGGAAGCAGCACCTGGGAGCAGGTAGTCAGCCCTCAGGCTGGGGAACTGTTGTCCTTAATTCTCCTTCTCTGTCATCAACTTATTCTTAATTTTCTGTTTTTTGTTTGATTCAACTAGACAAGTAGTCTAACTCTCAGTTACCAGCTTGAAGGGCACCAAAAGGTGTATTTCAGGGGTGAGAGATCTTTCTATCTGAGGATGATCCACACTGAATCATTTCAGTGTTCTTTGTTTCCTTTTCCTCTTTCTTTGTGCTCCTGAAAGTCCCCTATCACCCCCTCCCTGTGAACATGCCATCTTGTTTCCAGCACCCTCAACACCCATCTTCCCGTCTACCTTCAAGAATGGAGTCATTGCATTTTTAAAGTAAACCAGGCAAGTTAACAAGGAAGAGGAATCTGACAACTAGTCAATTCCATGGGGGAGAAACCCCAAAGCAACAAAACCAATTGGTGGACAAAATTAGTGACATTTTATCTCAGAAAGTAAAGCTTATTATTGCGTTTATTCATGACTCATATGTCAGTGCTAATCTCCACCTAAATTTCTTCCCTTTCTCCCCCCGATAATTGCTTCCTGGGTGCAGCCCAGCCCCCACCACCTCAGCACCATCTATTCTATTAATTTGGTCTGTCGCCATAGCTATTACTTTTGTGTGATTTCACCCTCTTACTCGTATCTAATTTTATTTTTTCCATTTTTTTTATAAACTAGTTTTGGACTCCTTCTATATGAGTCATATTTCTGAGTATAATTAATTGGAAATGGGGCTTTTTTTATCAAGCACTGGTTTTCTGACACTTCCGGAGATGTCCCGGACTTTCAGAGGTAAGTATTCATTATGCTTTCACGCCTGGAAGCCCTACTTTAGGGGCTTGTGGGGGGAACATGCTGAAAATAGAAACATTGATCAATGGACCCAAAAGCCACAGGAAGATAGGATGACAGGAGTGTGACCAGGGCACAGAGGTAGGTAGCTTTGCAAGTGGATGGGAAACTTTCTGAAAAACAGTGGCTCTCAGCTTATATTCCTCTCCATGTTGCTGGTCTTAGTTGGATGAAGGACGACTGGAACGGTCAGGTGTGTGACTCAAATGCCAGGGATTTGTTGCATGAGCAGATTGAGATGGCACTTGGGAGACTGGGTTGCATGGAGGGAGTAGACACTAGACTGCTTCAGCCCCCAGACAGCGGCCAAGCTGCTGCAGAGCCCAAGAGGCAGACCTGGACACAAGGCGGGTCTTCTTAAAGCTAACTGACTAGCTGGCTCACTTTCACAGCCACCCGGAAAGAGCTGTGACTTTCCCCTAAGGGTCACAGAACTCATTCAGCAGCTTCACTCAGAGGGAGTCCTCACACCTGGCGGGAAGAGAACAGAGGAGCAGAGGAGGTGGAGGTCTGGGTTTGAAATGGAAACATTTCCTCTGACTTACTGCGAAAAATCCATCATGTGCAGAAATTGGCATTTTATAAAGTAGCATGTTTTGAAAAGAAATTTCTAAGCAAGAGCGGAATGGATGCCTTCTAGAAGAATCATGAGGAGGCGAATCCACCCCGCTCAGGAGGCCATCTGGAACATTTTAGAGCGAAAGTTCTGGTTCTGAAACTCTTGCTGGGATTTGAGGAAAATGGGCAGCGTCGAAGCAACTTCCCCAAGGGCTCCGTCTCTGCAGCTCTTGCTGCTGCATCTGAGGAACTGGGGGTGGGAGGCAACCCCTTGTCTCTCAGTTCTGATGTGGAAACCTCAGACGATGATCCTGCAGAAAAGGTAACGGACTTGGAGCCATGAAAGCAGGTGACTGATCAGAAAGCACCTTCCCGGTGGCTGTGACCCGAGAGTGCAGGGCGCAGGGCGGAGCACAAGGAAAACAAAGGGAAGTGGTTCAAACCTTAGGAGCCAGAACTCGGTGCTCAACACAGCAGGAAGCGGGTGTGAACCTCTGGTTCTGGTGCAGCAGTGCTAGAAGAAAACACAACAGAAGACTTGCAAGAAGGGAAAGGTTAATACGTTTACTGAGCAAATGGAGACGGGGAGACCTAGTCTCGAGTCCACAGTCTAGCTGAACGGAAGCAGGCAGGGTTTTGAGGGGAGTCAAGCTTGGACACTGCATGGTAAGGGAACATCATCCCAACAGGGAGCCATCTGGTCGCCTCCAGCTTCAGTCTCAGCAACAGAACTCAGGACCCAGGTCGCAGGGATGCTGACATGCAGCATGTGAGACGTTGCTGGTCAGTCCTTGGTGTCTCCAGACACAAGATACCTGTGAGCTTAACATCCCAGTCAATCTGACCAATAAGCTGTTTTTGAGACTCGGCAAGACTTGTGAAGGGGAAACAGAAAACAATAGAATATTAACTCCTAACAGGAGGGAGCAGGAGTGAAACAAAGCTCACTAGTCTTGCTCTTAGTGGGCTGCAAAAACTGTTAGTCTTATTAGGGCCTGTGGTTGCAAAGTCCCTGAGAACTTCCATCTGGGAAGGAGCGGATCAGTGTGGGATTTGCAAAGTTCTTGTGAAAACGACTTACATTGGGGACTCGGCAACGAGAATGAAAAGCAGATTTTATTAACACAAGATTTTCCTGAAGAGTAAAAGGGTTTAAGATTCCACTGGATATGGGGCTAAGATGGAAGACCCTCTTTCAGGTGTGTGTGTGGAGGGGGGGGTCATATGGTGACGTCACCAACGAATGGGGCAGATGATGGAGGGGGTGGTATGGAAAGGGGAGGTCACCTTGGGTCATGGTGACAGCTGAGAGAGGAGGCCCACGGGTGTGTGTCTGGGAAGTGGTGGCGAAGCGACGGTTTCCATCCCTTGTTACCTTCCTGCTCATTCTCCCCGAAAGGAGGCGGGAGTGGAAATGTGGGGCTCGCAGGGTCATATCTGACAAGGGTCCCTGTGCCTGAAAGGCGGAGCTCTCCCTTCCCCTCTTCCATGCGGCAGGCCTGCTGTGGCCAATTGGGGACTGTAACAAATTACCACCAACTGGGTAACATAAAACAAACCAGACTTACTCTCTTTCAGTCCTGAAGGTCAAAAGTCTGCAGCTGGGACCTGGGGCCATAATGGAGGTGGAAGTAAGCTGCACTCCATCCAGAGGGGAGAGGGAGAGGGGCTTTTGGTCCTTTTAGCCTGGTGACTGCCCGCATTCCTTGATGTGACCATATCACTGCCACCCGCAAGGTCGGCCTCTTCACATCTCTCTGATGTGTCTTCAGGTGACCTACTGTGCTGTCAAATCTCTGTCTACTTTTGAAGAATACATGTGATTGCATTTCAGACCCACCTGGAAAATCTAGACTCATCTGCCCTTGCCCGGATCCTTCATTTATTTACATCTGAAAAGACTGGTTTGTTTGTTCTTTTGTTTCAGCCACACAGGTTATATTCACAGGGATACAGGCGTGGATATTTTTGGAGCCATTTATGGCTCTTCTGTAAGGGCCCTACTCTAAGAAAAGGACAAAGCTCTTTCAACATCTGCGTTTCCCAGAAGCCATGCATCTGAGTGGACATCGGGTGCTTGCCTTGAATTTATTTTGGCTTCTGTTTGGAATGTGATTTTGTATCTATGTAACGTGGATCGGAATTCTAGAAGAAAGAGTCCAGGATTGGTTACTCAATGTCTGGAGCCACAGAGGGGTCCACATATTAGAAACAACCGTTGGCTATTATCAGTCCAAATCACTTTCCTAAGACTTGAATCAGAAGAACTGATATGTTAATAACCATTTCTAATATCAAACTTTCACTGACCCAGAAAGACATTTTTCTGGAACAGAGCCCTTCTGTGCTTAGAGGGCCTCATGTATTCCAGAAAAGAAAGAAAAAATTCGCCCTAGTTAGGAGAGACAAAAATTCTGACTATATTTACTACAGAGAACAAGGTAGCACAAAGAATCAAGTCATGACTTCAAGCATGACATCTTTTTGGAGCTCTGTAAAAAGCAGGTGACAGACCGAGGCAGCTCACCATCAAGTCTTTGTCAGTGACATTCCCACCATCCACTCGTTGTGAGACTGTTTTCTCATTGACTTCCTGCTTCTGCCGCACACATCTGAGAGTTTCCGGTGTTTCCTTGTGATATCTTTGCATCAAAGAGCCTCAGTCAACCAGGTGAGCACTTTTAAAAAATTATTTTCATTTACTGTCTGAATTTGGGGGTAAAAAATGCATAACACAAAATCTACTCTCTTCACCATGCCTAAATGAACAGTTGAATAGTGCTGACTCAGAGCTCATCCATGCTGTTGCATGTGTCTTCATTTCCTTCCTTACCCAAAGGAAATTAAAGTGAGGCTTAACAACAGGGACTCCATCAAATAAAATGTTTTTGTGTAGAGAAAGATGAAACCATTAAAACAAAAAGGCAGCCCATGGAATGGGAGAAGATAGCCATACAACCCACATCAGGCAAAAGCTTAATCTCTAATATATAAAAGGGGCTCATACACATCTACAACAAAAAAGCAAATGATACAAAGAAAGATGGGCAAAAGAGCTGAATAGATACCTTTCTAGAGAAGACACACAGAGGGCCTACAGGCACATGAAAAAATGCTCATCATCACTCTTTATTAGAGAAATACAAATAAAAACCATCATGAGATACAACCTCACACCAGTGGGAATGGCCTATATCAAAAAGACTAGAAACAAGTGTTGGAGAGGGTGTAGAGAAAAAGGAACTCTCCTACACTGTTGGTGGAAATGCAAATTAGTGTAGCCTCTTTGGTAAACAATATGAAGATCCCTCAAAAAATAAAGGTGGATCCACTATTCAATCCAGCAATTCCACTTCTAGGCATGTACTCTGAGAAAACAAAAGCACTGTTCAGAAAAATGTATCTGTACCTCCATGTTCACAGAAGCACAGTTCACAAGAGCTAAGACATGGAAACAACCTAAATGTCCGTCCGCAGATGATTGGATAAGGAAACTGGGGACTAGATACTAGATAGAATTCTATGCAGCTGTTAAAAAAGATCAAAGTGTGCTCTTTGCAGCAACCTGGATGGAATTGGAAGTGAGCATGCTAAGCAAAATAAATCGGAAATGAAAAGAGAAATATAGGATATTTTCACCATACATGGAATATAAAGAAATTAACAGACAAATCATAAAAAAATTCTAAGACACAGGTTATCAAAGGGGGCAGGGAAGCAGGGACGGAAGGAGGAACAAGGAGATGGTGAAGGGAACTGGACTCTGGTGGTGGACGTGGTGTGAAATGCGCAGACTGAGGTGCACACGTAATCTTCTAACAGTCATACAGCAATGTAAATGAAAGAAAAATAAGACAATCTGTTTTTATAAATATTCCAGTAATCTGTACCACACTTTGCTTTCCAGTCATCCATCAACGGACACTTGGGTTGCTTTCCTCTCTTGGTTATCGTGAACAGTGATGCCACGAACACTGGTACCCATGGATCTGCTTGACATGCCCTGGTTTCCATTCCTCTGAGCATCTATATACAGGGCCCATTGCTGGACCATGTGGTAATTCTTTGCTTAATTTTTTGAGGAACTGCCTCAGTGTTCTCCACATTCCCACCAACAGAGCACAGGAGTTCCAACACCACCACATCACCAACATGAGCTATTTCTGGGTTTTGTTAGTAGCTATCCTAACATGTGAGTAGAGACCTCTGTGTGGTTTTTGAGATGCTTTTCCCAGTGGATTAGTGCTAGTGAGTGTATTTCCATGAGCTTGCTGGCTGTTGTATCTATCGCCTTTGGAGAAGTATCATATCCTTAGTCCATTTTTTAACTGGGTTATGTTGGATTATGTTGTTGAGTTTGAGGAGTTATTTTTATATTCTGGATATTAACACCCTATCATATATATTATTTGCAAATATTTTCTCCCACATCATAGATCACCTGTCTACAAAATGCCTTCCTCCTTTGATGCACACGAGTCAGCAATTTCGCTGCCATCTAAATTATTCAAACTTTACTTTTGTTGCCTGTGCTCTGGTGTCCCACAATGTTATCTGCATTTTTGTTTGTTTTTTAAGAAGACTATTCCACAGCAGTCTTACATGCACAGCAAAACTGAGATGCAGCCACCACATGCCCCTGCCTGCACACGTGGGTGGCTTCCCGACTGTCACCCTTCCCCAGAGGTGCCTCTCTTATCACTGCCGCACCTCTCCTGGGACATGACAGTCACCCAAAGCCCACCTTAGCTGCATAGTCTCCACAGTTTCTATAGTTACCTAAGGGCTCATTCTTGTACTTGCTGTGGGTTTGGACAAACGTCTAACGACACGTGTCTGCCGTTATACACAGTAGCTTCACTGCCCTAAAAATCCTCTGTCCTCCACCTATCCCTCCACCCACTGCCTCAACCCTAAGCAACCACTGACGCTTTTACCGCTCCATTGCTTTTCCAATAAACCATATAGCTGAAATCATATAGGATGTAGCCTTTTCAGACTGTCTTCTTCCATTTAGTCATAAGCAATTGCGATGCCTCCATGTCTTTTCATGGCTTTGCAGTTCATTTCCTCTTAGTGTCACATCACGCTCCATTGTGTGCATGTACCCATTTCCTGATCCATCCACTGACTTAAGACTCTGCAGTCACTTCCAAGTTTTAGCAATTGTGATAAACATTCATGTACGAGTTTTTGTGTAGACAAGTTCTCAACACCTTCGGACAAATACCAAGGCATGCAGTTGCTGGATTATGTGGTTAAGAGTATGTTTAGTTCAGGACTAGTATTTGCATATCAGCGCATCCTTCTGTACCCTAACTCTGTGTTGCTTAGAACGTTTAATTCAATGTAAATGCTATGCTACCAAAAAAAGAGTATATTGAGTTTTGCAAGAAACCACCAGACCATCTTCCACTGTGGTGCGCCATCTTGCATTCCCACCAACAATGCATGAGTTTCTGAAGCTCTACCTCCTCACCAGCATTTGGTGTTGGTTCCAGGTGGGTGCCCTGCTAATAAGTGTGCAGTGGCCCCTCATTGTTATTTTCAGTTTTGTTTCCTTGATGGCACATGGCACAGAGCATCTTTTCATAGGCTTATTTGCCATCTATATTTCGTCTTTGCTGAAGGGTCTGCCAAAGTCTCTGGTCCATGTTTTAATCAAGATATGTGTTTTCTTACTGAATTTTAAGAGATCTGTGTCGATTTTGAACACCAGTCCTTTCTCTGATGTGTCTCTTGCAAATATTTTCTCCCCATCTGTGACTTGTCTTTTCATTCTCTCAGCATTGCTTTTACAGAGCAGAACATTTTAATTTTAACGAAATTCAGCATATCAATGATATTTTCACAGAGCATGCCCTTGGTGTTTTCTCTAAAAATTGATCTCCCTACCCAGACTGGTGCTTTTTAGTTCATTCGTACATAGAAATCAAACAGGGACCTGACCAAGTGCATATTCTAATTGAGCAGATCATAAACGGGGACCAAGATTCAGCATTTCTAACACACTCCCAGTGATGTCAAGGCTGTGGACCACAAGGATGCCCTTTTCTGGACCAGGTCTGGGCGGCAGACAAGCCCTACCAATTCCATTACCATATGTAGCTAACTTCACTCTCCAGAGACTGTGTAAGAACCTAGCAGAATACAGAACTGAATTCTCACGTCTAGTGTGATACAGATGATAAAGGAGAAAAGCTGCTGTGTTCTCTGTCACTGCATTTAAAAATAATCAGAAGTGTCCAGATGCCAGTCCAACAGAGTGACCAGCATTCCCCACCGTTAAAGCCCTCTACTCCTTCGCAGAAATGCACATATCCTCCAGTGAACGCAGATGCCCAAGGACTCCTGCATCCCAATACTTGCCTTTTAGTGCATCATTTGCATTTATGTGGTTTTTCTAGAATGTTACTGCCACTTCAACAAGATCTAAACTGGTCCTTGAATCACTTCACTGAGTGGGAAGAATCAGAAAAAAAGGCTTCCCATTTGTCACTTCCTCAGAGGCCAACTCCCAACCATGAGACGTCATTAGAGAGCACTCTGTCTTCAGAAATGTCTACCCACCTTAAGCCTTCATTCATCTTGCCAGGCAAAGCGAATGAAGATGTTAAGCATTAAGATAAAAATCCGTGCAGCAAAAATTAAGAACGAGGTGGTGGGGGAAGGGCGTTTTCATTAGAACTGGCAGATAAGGACACAGCCTGGTGGCTCAGGAGGCTAAACCCTGCGGTGTAGACCAAGGAAAGCCCAAGGCCCCAGGACTTGAGGGGAAAACCAAAATCAACAAGTAAGCAAATAAAAGTGCTTCTTTCTTCTCCTCCTTCCTTCTTTGTTTCCTTCCTTCTTTCTTCTCAAAAAAAAAAAAAAAAGAATTTCACATACGGACAGACGTGTGAAATGGGCCAGTTACACCTGGAGAGTTCCGTCCTGATCCTACTCTAGCTCTCAACCGGTTTACCATCTTCAGAAAACATCTCACTGTCTGAGGCTCTTCCCACATTACCTCTTTTGCAATATTAATGTATATATATATATTATTTCTCACTTTTAAACAAACTGGATTTATTTCTGCATCATGTAAACACAGCTTAACATAATGAACAGCAGACGCAGGCGAGCTGAAACGCCGTGGAGAGTGAGCAGACGCGGGTCACCTACCTCTGCCATGTGTTGGACTCCATCCCAGTTCCCTTTCTACTCCTTCTGTCTTCCAGCAGAACACTGTTGCCTGAGACCTGGGGATGCTGGCCGGTCCCCAACTCATCTTCAGCCTCCAGTGTTCCCCCATCTGCATGTCAGGAAACTCTGAGAAATGAAAGACTTGCTTTTAAAAACCAAATTAGCTACTTGCTTGTCTGCAATGGAGTGCATATTTGCAGGGTGTCCTTGCTAGTCCCTTGCACAGAGCACTCCACATGGAGGGCAAGTGAACTCCAGAGATGAATTACAACTCTGTGACCTTCCTTGGGAGATGAGCCTGGAGCAAAGCTAACCAGCTGGTGCCACTTCCTGCTGTTGACTCTGACTTCAGGTGATGCCTGTCTCACTGACGTCCTCCTGACTCAGAGCCTGGGACCCACTTGGTAGCACCGTGAATACTGGATAAGTGCATAAACCCAGCATCCAGTAAGTAGAAGACACAGTGAGAGAAGTTCCATTTTATTTGTGGCCTTCTAGATTTGAAAACAAAAAGAGGTAAGGATGTTTGATCCTGCTGATGAGCTTCATTGGATTAGACCTGGAAGGGTGTTAGCTAAGGTAAGGATGTTTGATCCTGCTGATGAGCTTCATTGGATGAGACCTGAAAGGGTATTAGCTAAGGTAAGGATGTTTGATCCTGCTGATGAGCTTCATTGGATGAGACGTGGAAGGGTGTTAGCTAGGGCCACGCATCAGAATTACCTGTGGAGCTTTATTCTTCTATGATACACGAGAGAGACAGATATATGAGAACTACTCCACGGATGCTAAAATAGACTGCCAGGGGGCGGATCTGCGCATGTCTCTTTGTTTCTAAGCTCCATTGATGATTCTGGATTAAAAATCATTGATCTTTCATAAAGCTTCAGGTAACATATTTTCTATAGATGTAATTTCCACCCTCTCGGGCATCTTCGTTAATGTCCCTGAGAAGCCTTGAGAAGCATCAAAGCCATTTCACAAGGGCATGTGTCATCTAGGGGGGTTAAGACCAAAGTAATGAGACCTCTGACTGTATTTGAAGCAGGTCAACAGAACATGAATTTGTATGTCAATGATCTCAAGTCCCTCTAAGAAGTCATTGAAAGCTATATCGAATAAGTAATAAGCTAAAAATGATAGCCCGATACTCAGACACTCCCAAGGTACATGTGCAGATTGAAGCTGAAATGTCAGAAGTAAATCTCGAGGAATTTAGGCCCCAAACTACCAGTCGATGTAATACTCACACACCTCTCAATACCACAGTGAAAAAGGATGGAGGCGTGAGCGCTAAAGAATTTCTTCAACACTAGTTATGCTTTACCAGCAGGTGAAGAGGGTGTGTTGCCCCCACGGAGAACCTCGTGAGAGAGTTTCTAGAGGCCATGAGAGAACCGTGGGCCCCTGAGCTGGGGGCAGGGGGTGGGCAGGAGGACACACCTCTGACCTCTCCTGGGACTTCTGCAGTTCTAGAGACTCACTGGCTGGCTGCTTCCAGAGGGTTCTGAGGATGTGTGGCCACATGGGGACTGATTTTCCTTCCCAGTTAAAGACAGGATCACCGGAGAACTGGTGGAATTCTCAACCCCACACGCTGGTGCAGAGCCCGTTGATAATGAGAAATGATCCTGGTGTCTGGCGGACTGCTCTTATGGTGCCTGCCCTGTGCCCCGCAGCTGGAAGCGCCCGTGGAAAGCCTGGGGTTGGGGCCTCTCTGCTCATGCATGCTCATGCCCCACATTAAAAGCCCTGATGGATTCATGTCTGTTCTCTCAAGCCACCGTGGAACTGTTGGGAAGACCTGCCTGCACAGACCAGCGCCTAGGTCAGCGCAGACCAGCGCCTGTGGTTGCCTGGCTTCGACTCTCAGCTCATGTAGGACATACTGTGGAGATATCCAAGCTGACATGGTAAGAACTCAGTTGTCTAAATATATCTACACACATGTCTGTTGGATTAGGGAATGAGTTTTGTTAGTGCATTTGACAAAACCTCAGATAAAGTAGCTGATCTGGTGGAATTCTCTGAGCCTTCCTAACTGCATCTCTCAGGCTTGCAGTGGACTCAAGGCTCTGTGCCATCACACTCATCCTCTCCCCCCACGAGTGCATCCAGCCCATGGCACACACCATGAGTCTCCAGGCAGCTCTGTCAGACTGGGTGTGGTCAATCTGTTCATTTCTCTTGTAGATAGCAAAATTTGCCCTCCCCAGAAGAGTTGGATAGACATTTCTCCAAAGAAGACATACAGATGGTCAACAGGCTATGAAAAGATTTCTTCCTCACACCTGTGAGATGGACTATTACCCAAAAGTCTGGAAACAGCCAATGTTGACAAGGATGTGAAGAAAAGGGAACGCTTTTACACATTGGTAGGAGTGAAAATTGGTGCAACCCTTATGGAAAGCAATCTGGAGATTCCTCAAAAAAAATTGAGAAGGAAATCCCATAAGATCCATTATTCCACTTCTGGATATTTACCCAAAAGGAAGAAAAATACTGATTTGCAGAGATATAGGCACTCCCATGTTTATTACGGCATTGTTTATAATAACCAAGAGTTGGAAATTACCTAAGTGCCCATTCTCAGATGAATGGATAAGTAAGACGTGGTTTAGATACCAGGGGAGTACTACACAGCCCCCAAAAGGATGAGACCTTGTCATTTGTGACGACATGGATGGAACTAGAAGGGATGATGCCAAGTGAAATAAGTCAGAAGGAAAAACAAATACTGAATGAGCTCACTCACATGTGGAATATAAAGAAAGGAAGCAAAGGAACAGAGTAAACCAAAACCAACCCTTGAACACCGACAGCAGAACTGAGGTGACCAGTGAGGAAACGAATGAAGGTGGGAGCAAGTGGTAGGGGGTCTAATGTACAGTGGGGAGGACTCTTGGCAATTCGGTGGGCAGGATGTGCTGGCGTATGTATGAGGAACGGGGTACCTGCACATATGGGCTTGAGTTATTTTGTAAATCAAAGTCGCCTCAATAAATTGATTTTTTTAAATCTACCCTCCCATGTCTTACCCCCAGTAACTCTAGTGCTAACTTTGCGGTCACCAGTTAACAATCCTGATTTCCTTTTCAAGGAAGCTGTAGCTGTTTGAAAGCAGGTGCTATCTCTCAGTAGGTCTTTTATTCCTCTTCTTATGAGCGGATTTATCTCTCTCACTAACCCAAGACCATCCTTTAACATGGTGCAATTTCTCTGAACCTTAATGCCCGACTGTAGGCTCTGGGATGGGGCTCCAGCTGATTTCAAAATTGCTCCAAGTTACAACTCTATTTAAGGATCAATGGGCCAGACATGTATACACACCATACAGTGTAGTGATTTGTGATTACAGAACTCTTCCCTGCACGTGGTCTAATGTGTAAAGTTGTCAAATAAACACAGCAAACTCAGTTCAAAAATACTCATCTTCAGAAGCTCCAGGATTTTTTTAATATGTTGATTCTGAAACATGTCTCCCTTTCCCATGTTTGCTTGGGAAGTTCTAGATCTAAATACAACTTGTTAACTTAGTTACATTTCAGTTTGCAAGATTCTGATCCTCATTTGCGTCAGTCAAGATTCTCAGAGTACCTTCCAGAAACTCAGCTTCCAATGCGTCATGAATGGGAATGACCGGGAGACAGCAGCGTTCTCTAGTTAAGTCTGGGCAATGGAACCAGAAACACTGGGTCCAAATCTTAGCTTCACCCTTTCGTGAGCTTGGGTTTATTTTGGCTCTCTGTCTCTGTTTCCTTTATAAAAATGTATTCACTCTAAGCCCTCTCTCCTGTGGGTATTAACAGATATCATCCTGGACAATGCAAAGCACAAAGCTGGCATTACTCACTGTTGCCTGTGTTTATTACTGTGGCTGGTGATATTTTGAGTGTCATTAATTTCCATCCCCAGACTGCTTGCTGAAATATTGAAAACAGGCATCATAAGAGTACAAGAGAAGAGTCACCCACAGACACATCACTTCCATTTCCTGTCATTTAACATAAAAACTCACCTCCCTAATTTATTTCAGTGGAAACCTTATTTTCATGTTTCTCTAATCAACAATCCTAGTCATGTGTTCTTTTTCCACCTTTAGAAAATTTCACAATTGTGTTTTCATTGTAAACTACAAATGAAACCCGAAAATAAAGCTGTTCTACAAATTAGTTATGTAATTTTTTTTTTTTTTACTGATAATCAAAATGGAACTTCAGGCAGTTATCAGTGATTTGATCCAAGCATTTTTGTGAACGCATAAATGTATACATGGGTGAAGGAGCAGGCACTCATTCTGCGCTCTCACCTGTCTTAACCTGGAGATGCCCTTGAGTGGATTCTTCCTGGTTAGATTGACAATTCAAAAACACAGCCACGTGCCGGAGGCAGAAAAGAAAAATGTCAAAGATCATGGTGGTTTTAATGGTGTTAAATTGATATGCAAGTTGTCCAAGAATAAACGTCATTAGCAATTGCTTTTACCCAAACATGGAGAAACAGGGAGGAAAGGAGGCTGAGGACTTGCTTGCAGCACAGGAGGCAACTACTGGCCTCGGGCCCACACCCAGGCAGAGGATGATCCTGGTGGTCAGACGGGAAGGGGACCAAGCACACATCTGATGAGCTCAGGCAGCAGTCTGCCGCGCTGAGCACGAGTTCTAGAAACCCGAGGCAGGTGATCAGACCGTTTGCAAGAAAGAGATCTGCACTCTAAGGTCTGGAAACACTTCTCTGAACATGGACACAGAGGAGGGCTTGCAGTGGCCAAATGTCACCCAGTGTTGGCTGGTCGGTAGAGCGCAGCTGGTAACTGCGCCCGCGCCGGGTCCTGAGCTTTGACGACTGGGCTTGGTGATTTGCGGTGGAGCATTAGGGTGACCAGGCCTGGGTAAGGAAGGCCCGGGGTGCTCTGTACTGGCAAATTTCCTGTAAATCTGAAACAACAGCTTTATTTATTAAAGAAAAATCAGCATACAGAAATGCAAAATTTTATAATGAAAGTGTTTTTACTATAAGCCATTTAACCTATGCGTCATGTTGGTATCTAAGAGAGAAGAGTATTCAAAACAAAATTTCATTTTCATTCTGGGCAGCATGCTTTCTATCAGCATTCACCCATCTTTTCTTTTCTGCTTTATATTTAGGCTGCATTTTAGGTTCTAGACAATAAATATGTATCATGTTTTTAACAAAACAATGCTGTTATATTGCATAATGAAATTTATTTCAGCTTTAGTTTTAAAAAGGAACAATTTTGGGTGCGCCCTGGCGGCTTGATGGTTAAGTCCACCAGGCACAGTCCACACACATCCCCAGGACCCGGGCTGGAGATCCTGCGCCTGAAGGACAAACAAGACAAACAACTAAATAAAATAAATAAATGCTTCTGCCTCCTCTCTCTTCCTGCCTGGATACCTCAGCTCGTCTTCATTCCTGCTGTGCCTTTCCTGGAAACAAACGAAGAAACAAAAACAAAAAGAGCACAGTTTCTGGTGGACTGATGAGCATCCAGACCTGGGCAGACCCCCAGCCCGCCCGCTCCCCACCCTGCACTGGAAGGGCTCATCTGCTGCCACTAAGTTTCTTTCAGGTCTGGAGTTCTTGGTTTCCATGTCAGTGGTCACAACTTTGGGGAAACAGACATTCCCAGCACCAAAGGGAACCCAGTTCCCTTGTCCCCACGCCTCAGCCACACACGGTTTTCCTTCCGGTCACCCAAGAAAGCATGAAGCCACCATTTATGAAGGTTGATGCTCCAGCCTCAGCCCCTAACATTCAGCTTTCTGAATAGCTCCTCATTCTACGATGACACACTTAAAGCCAAGATTCTCAGCAGGTATAGCCCCTGGGTCCCATAAAGTGACCCCCCGGTCCACTGGGAAGCTGGGCTAAGCTTTGGAGTGTCTGGGGGTCCCGGTCTGTGGCCAGTCTCAATCTTCAATCCCCTTCTTCTCAGGTTATCACACAAAGTTTCCCACTTTCTAAATATGCCATGATCTGAAAAGTGTCAAGAAGTCTCCCCTAGGGTGAGACACACGAGCATCCATTATGGTGGAGCCAGAGGTCCACACCCTGCCCGGCTGCCAGGGTGCTCTGACAGCTAGGTGTGGCCTCTGCAGGTCACCTGGCAGCCCCTGAAAATCATGCCTCTCCCTCTGCTTCCAAATCATACGGACAGCTCCAGTCCTGGCACTCCTGTCTGCCACGTGCGTGGTCCTGACTCTCAACTTCCTCGCTGGAAAGGACAGAAATGACATCAACTTTGAAGTTATTGTGCAGATTAAATGAGCCCCAACAGCGGATGCCACCATCACCCTCGTAGATCTGCGACAGAGCTGCCTTCCCTTCCCCTTTCTTCACTCTCTACCCCTTCGTTACTTCCTGCCACCTGCCATGACTTTTACTCAATGGCTGCTCAGTTTTGATTGACCCTGACATTTTTAGCCAATAAGATTGCTGGCCGGCGAGCCGACCGATCACACTGTGGCATATTTCTAATTCAGACTTCGGGGATTTCCTTAGGCGCTTTCTTGGGCAGCCCACACGATTCTATGGATGGAGTGGTTAACTGATATTTCCCACATGGTACCACAGCCTCTGGTAATAGAAACCAATCAGAAACAGGTTGGGAATCCTGTGCTTGAATAAATTTGGCAACTCTTTTGTCAGTCCAAGAAAAATAATTATTCCAGTAGAAATTCTTGGAAAGTTCCATCTTAGTAAAGTTACTAAGATGAAATTGACTGTGAGTCACCAAATTGTGGTCTTCCTTCCACAAAAATAGCTTTAAGAAAGTCTGAGTTAAATAGCATTTCATTTCTCAAAAACAATTAAACACAGAATTGCCCTATGATCCAGCATACGTAGATAGATGATTGAAAGATGACAGATAGATGACTGATAGATAAATGATAGATAAATGATAGGTAGATAGATAGCTGATGAATAGGTGACTGATACATGATAGATAGGTAGGTAGGTAGGTAGATGAAAGGAATTGAAAGCAGGGACTTAAATGATATTTGTACACTCAATATTCATAGCAGCATTATATCTACAGTAGCCAAAAGAAAGATGCAGCCCCAGCGTCCAGTGACAGATGAAAAGATAAACACAATGTGGTGTATCTACACAATGGAATATTATTTAGCCTTAAAGGGAATGACGTTCTGACATGTACCGCCCTGATAAACGTGGAGGAAACCGTTCTACACCAGACGCAAATGCTCTTTGATTCCACCTGCAGGAGGCACCTAGAGCAGTGACCCTCATAAAAACAGAGCAGAGTGATGGGCACCGGGTCCACAGGGAGGAGGTGAGAAGCTGGTGTTTCGTGGGACAGTGTGTCCACTGGGAGTGACGAACAGCTTCTGGATGTGGATGGGGTGGAGGCTGTACAGACATGTGAATGTGCTCAGTGCCACTGAGTTATGCACTTGACTTGGTTAAAACAGAAGATTTTGTCGTGCATATTTTACCACCATAAAAATGCACAAAACAAAAAAATAGTGCTGTCATATATCGATGTCTCAGGGAATTGCACAGGAAATACTGTGTTTTCATACGACTGAGCATCAGAAGTCTTATTTCATGTTCCTCCTTCCAACAAAGGAAGCAGAATGCAGCTCCTTCTGCAGAAAATCCAAAATAGCACATCCAGCTGGGCCGGTAAGGATGTAGGACAGAACGCTGAGGGTGGAAGAGAAAGCTCAGCTGTCTGGTCTGCACCACATGGTCCCTGGTGCGGGTCATCCTCCTCCTCCCTAGGGCATCAGCCCTCTCATTTCTGAATGCATAACTGAGTGCTCTTGTCTCGTCTTGAGAAGACATGTGGTCATGTGACTTGTGCTAAAGCCTTGTGTCAATTTCAGATGGAAGCTGTAAGATGAGTGTGTCATTCAGCACAGTTCTTTTCTCCTCCCTAAGAATCGTGGGAACACAGAGTTGAAGCCTCCCCCTACTTAGATGTCCCAGCTAAAACTGTGCACCGAAGTCTCAGCTGAACTGCAGTGGGCAGGCAGTGTGAGCAAGAAATAAATGCTTGTGTTTCCACCTCTGAGCTCTTGGAACTATTTGTCATTGCAGCCTATCTTAACTGATCCTGACATAGGACAAAGCTGAATCTGCTACTTAGTATTCAGCAGTGTTTTAAAGAGAAGGAGAATCTTCCATAAAAGATACTTGCCAAAGAAGAATTAGGTTTCTAGCACGTGAAATACAAAGTCTGAATATTCTTAATAATTACTCATTAGGGCCAAGAAGGAAAAACAGTCTGTTTTAAGTTGAATAGCCTCAGGTAGGAATGTGAACACAAGAGGACACCAGACCAGTGCCCACGGACAAGGGGAGTTTAGAATGGACTAGAATAAGTGCTAGCTCCTTAGTCCTGTTACTGTGGTCAACCTGGGAATTCCTACTCCCAAAGGGTGGTCAGAGACAAAAAGAGACATTTGTGTCATGAAAATCTTTTTTATGTCTCCCTCTTCTTCCCCACACATCCAAACCATACCCATGTGCTTCCATTGTCATCCTACTTAAAACCTGTCCTTCTACTTCATATTCCACCAGGAGTCCTTTTACTTCATATTCCACCAGGAGTCCTTTTATGACCTTCTCAAATGCTTAGAGATGCTTCCTTTAGAACATCCAGCAAGACTGACTGTTTCCCCATATGGCTGATGATGCTGATGCTGATGATGAAGGCGATGGCAACTGCGATATGATAATGACATAGATGATGATGACAATGATGACGATGATGAGGCTAAAGAAGATGGTGGCAATTATGACCATGAAAATGATGATGATGATAAGGAAGAATCTTAAATTATTTTTGCCTGTGAATAACTGATGATTGCATTTTTATCTCCTGCCCAGCATATAAAGGCATCAAGCAAACACTGAATGAATTTCACAAAGTACTTTCCTAAGGGATTTGAAGTTGGCTGTCACAGAAGTGTCCTTCCTCTGCATGGACGCATTAATGTAGCCTGCTGACAGAGTGACTGCAGCTGTAAAGTAGCAAATGATATAGCCACTTCTGTCCACGAATCAGCTGAAGTGGGAAACATGAAATATTAGGTTAAGTCACATAATTACCAATGTTCATCATTATAACCTACATAAAAGACAATTTTTACAGATCTAACCATCAATCAAAATGATTTTCACAGTGGATTTGGAAACCATGCCTGGTAGCTCTTTTTCTCACCAGTTTCTGCCATCCTGAGAACTTTGTAGAACCTCTTGGGGCTGCACTGAGCCATGCACAGTGTGGGGAGGGAGGGACTAAACCCGTGGTCCCAGATCCAGTGTGGGCGTGCGTCTCATGGGTTTGTCTAAGTCTCCTCCATCACTCCTCCAACCAGTGATGCAGATGCTAGAAATTAAAAGCACCCCCTTCTCCCAGAAAGGCAGGTAACCCTGCACCTGGAAGCACAAGGTAATTTGTGTGAGAGAAGAGAGACATTCTGAGCTACAATAAAACTGAGCAAAAAGTGAGGGGTAGGGAGAAATGCAAACAGCTGGACTCACGGCCAACTTCTGGAATGCTGGCAAACCCCTGTTCCAAGCCCATCAATGGGTGCTGCCATTGCTGTCACCCCCACTTTACCAACAAAGGAGCAGGGCACAGGACAACCACAGCCAGGGGTGGGGGTCTGAGCCGAGACCACCTGCTTCTCAGACACAGATCCTCACCTCTGGGCTGTGAGGAGATCCCTCCCAGTATCTGAAGGTGGAATATCTGTTTTATCCAAGAAAAAATCTAAATCAAAGAAACACCTTCCATTTCCCTGTGCATCTTCATTTCCTCTGAAAGAAGAGCAGGGAGTTGGCTCCCAGCCTAGCAGAACAGGCAGCGAGTCTAGGGAAGTTCTTCGGCAGTCTCACAGTGTTTGGAATGCAGACATCTGTGGAAAGGCCCTCTGGCCATTTGGCAATCCGGCTTTCGCTCCCTAACCAGCAGTGAGAGCTTCCTGTCCCCCCAGTCCTCTCCCGCCTGCCTGCAGTGTGTCTGGCCCGCCTTACGCTGCCACCTCGTTTTCCAGCCAGCCCTCCTGCGCCTCATTCCTCGTCCCATCACAGAGGGAGAAGCCCCAGGTCTTTCCAGGAGTTCATCTCTCACAAGAGAGCAATTGGTTGATGATCTGGAGCACAGTTGTTTAGCTCGTTATCATAACCCACCAAATGATGACTAAGTGTTTTTCCTCCGCATCTGAAAGGGAATTGAGTTTGCTTTCCCACCCCATCACCCTTCATGTCCCCTGTGACATGGACTTCAGCCAGAGCCTGCTCCCCAACTTCCTGCCCCACAGGTGGCCCTGCAGCCCCCTCCTTCCTCCTCAGTCTCCGTTTGCCGCTCCTCCCAGGCCTGCTCTGGGGGGCTATTTCAGCTGGAATGGAATGCTTGAACCCCTACAGTTATGGCTAGTTTCTGTTCTTGCTTTATCTCTTGGAGTGTTGTGGGGAACACTCATTCAAGACTTGAACTCATTTACCTTGTTCTATGTCCCCTGCTAAAACCCTCACTCTGGGGGAAGGATGAAGGTTTAAGTCCCTTTGCGTTTCCTGGGAGCCCAGCGCAACGCCTTACCTGCGCAGGTGGCCCAAAGGACTCTTCATTTCTGGATCTGGCTCCTCTCTGTCTTGCATAGCCTGTCTGCACAATGGAGTAACTGAAGAATCCATTCCCTCACACTCCGCATTCAGCCCATCACAAAGCCTCCCTGCTCTGCTGTCCAATGAACCCAGAATTCTTCTCCCCCACCTCCTGCACCAGCCGTCTTCTCTGCGCTTGTGTGCATGCAGGAATTTTCTCTCTGGGATCCTGGTTCCCTGCTATCATCTGTAGAAACTACTCCGAGGAGCAGCTGGGGTGTGTGTATGTGTGTATTTTAGTGACTTTATATATAATAACATAGAGAAAGATCTATGTTATATTAGATATAATTCACTAACCATGCACTCGCCCATAAAAAGTGTAAATTCAACAATTCACTGCTTTTAGTGCACTCACAGAGTTCTGTGAGCGACATCACATTAATTTGAGGAAATTTTGGTTACCTCTAACCCTGAACCCCTTACTCATCCACCCTTTTCCCCCTTCCCCAAGGCTCAGGCAATGACTAATCTGCTCTCTATCTTGGATTTGCCTGTTCTGGACATTTTCCATAGATGGAATTATACGGCATGTGGCCTTTTATGTCTAGATTCTTTCACTTAGCATTACCCCTTCAAGGTTCATTCACGTTGTCACCAGTTCCTCCTTGCTAGTATTGCCAATAACTATTCCATTATATGGACATCCCACAATGTTTGTACCCATTCATCCATTGATGGGCTTCCAGCTGCCACCACTTCTTCATTATTGTGAGTAGCGTCACGATGAACACCGCATGGACACGTGCTCACACTTCTCTTGAATGCTTACCTAGGAGAGCAATGTCGGATCACAAGATAATTTTTCTTAGCCTTTAAGGCTGTCTTCTAAAGCGGCTGCACCATTTTTCCTTCTCACCAGCAACCTCTGATTGTCCCAAGCTCTCCATGTCATGGTTTTCTGAGTCACCTGTGCTTTCCCGTGACAGTGGTCAGGTGGGTATGCAGCGGTGTCTCAGGGGAGTTTTGATTTGGATTTCCCCAATGTTAATGACATGGGCCATCTTTTCCATGTTCCAGATCATTAGAGAAATGCCATACGTATTAGCTGTTTATAGATGTTCTTTGGAGAAATGTCTATGCAAACACTTTGCTTGCTTTCAATTAGGTTATGTCTCCATGATTCTTGCAAGAGTTTTTAAATATTATAGATATAAGTATCTTCCCAAGTAAATAACTGGCTCAGTTTTGCCAGTCCAGTCTGGCACAATCCTTTCAGCCGTGCCTTGCCACTCTCCGGGCATTCCTCTCCCAAGAAGCCATGAGAATTCAAGTGAGTTCTTCTCTGAGATGTCCATTACCCATCTGGCCTCCTCCCCGACTGGTCAGCTCACTCACCATTCCACCTGCATGTCTGCTGAACCATCGTCTGACCTTTGAATCTGCCAAGCTCTCTCCCCGCAGATGTCTCAGAGGAGACTTCACTGTCCACTCCACCTAACTGGCCGGCACCCTCCACCCTGAAGCGCTACACCCACATCTCTGCTTTGTCTTTCTCTGCCCAACTCGTCAACACAACACACTCGGCATTATCCTAGCAACTGTTCCTGTCCTGTCTCCCCAGTGAGCCCCTAACTCCAGAATGTTGGGGTTCATCTGTGCTGTTCCCTGCAGGGTCCCCGCCGCCTCCTGGGGGCTCACAGGGTGTGAGGTCAATGGTTCCTGAAAACCTGTAAGGAAGTCAAAGTGTCAACATTCAAAACAGAGTTTAAATTCAATCAAAGAGCACATTTCCTTTGTATTTCATATCCTGGGGTGGGGTGGGAGCTCTTCCTAACTTAAGCATTTTTTATTTTTTCTTAGAATTTTTTTGTTTTATTTCTCACAGAGTGCAATTGGACCACCCAAACAAGGCACTTTTAACAATGCAAAAAACGTGGAGGAGGAAGGGAATGAACATCCAAGACAGAACAAGGACTTCAATTTTCCCTCCCGCTCTGGAAGGCAGGGGTGATGCTATTTTCTTGGCCAACCCAGAGAACCAATTATGAAAGTAAACATGAATGGTTTCTGCCTCATGGTTCAGAAGTACCTCTGTGTGTTTGCTCACTGAACTGATGTGGGGTTTTTCTTTCCATGATTTAGAAAGCAAACCAATAAAGCAATTTTATATGTTGCTTTCTGCCATTGTTCATAACGAGCCCAGCAACTGGATTTACACTGTCATTTTATGGCAGATCAACAGCTGCAACCCTTTGACTAGGGACACAGGTCATTTCCCTCCATTGGGTATAATAAATAAAAGCCCAGGAACCTGTCTGTGAGCCTGTATCACCTCTCAACATTCTTTGTTCTATGGTTTTTTTAACGTTAAAAAAAAATGATTGAAGTAGCATTGCATTGTGACAGGTACTGGTTTAAGGTAGGCAGCATCAAGAGTCTTCATCTAGCTTGATGTCCTTCACCTATAGTCTCCCTAACTCTACCATAAAACATCACCTCATTTCACCCACCTCCTGTCTTCCAAGAGCATTGGGAGGAACCCTTCAGGTCACCACCTCCACCATGATTTCCTGGCCCAAGGCGCCATCATCTCTTGCTGTATGACCACAGCAGGCACCTACCTGGTCTCCCTGATAGCCTCCTTGGGTGTCGGTGAGCAAACAACAATATTCCCCACAAAATAGCAAGAGAGATCCTTTAATGCCCAGATCACATCACGGTACTCCTCTGCCACAAACTCTTGATGGAAGCTCATTTCATTGGCGAAATACAGCAACTGCACCAGTCTACCCACCATCATCTAATTCTTGCTGTCCCCAGAGGATGCCAGGTCCAGACCCACCTCATGATCCCTTTGTCTAGAATATTCTCCTTCCACGTATCTGACTCTCACTCACAGCTCATTCAGGTTCAAATTACACCTTTTTCAAGGAGATCTTCCTTGATGATCCAATTTAAAATTGCCATCTCCCCCAATCCCAGCATCCTATCTAATTCATTTCACATATTACTCATGAAGTTAATAGCCTATGTCTTCCTCTCCATTTACTCACTAATAAGAGCAGAGCTCTGTATCTCTTCTGTCTACCACTGGCTCCCAGTGCCTGACACATTAGAAACTGACTTGTTGTTGGGTGAAGGGGCTATGAATGAATGCCCGTGGACATTTACACAAGAAACAGCCTTAATGACTCCTGAATAGCCGTCCTTCTCAGAGGAAGAGGACGCGTTTCTCACTCCTCTTGGGTAGACAGCCAGGACTGGAATTGCTGGACTGGATGGTAATTCTGTGTTTGGCCTGCTGAAGAGCTTCGAGACCATTTTCTAAAGCAGCGAGATAGTTTTGCATTCCCACCAGCCATTTTGGAGTGTCCCTATTGATCCATGTTCTTGGCACTATTTGCTGCCATCTGTCTCTGTGACACTAGCCAACCCACTGGGTGTGAAGTCATATCTCATTGTGACTTTGATCTGCATTTCCTATGGGCAGACATCTGCTCTGAAGACTTCAAAGAGATAAGGGCCACATTGGAGCTGCCTCTAGGATCCCGAGCTCCCTTCCCACAGACCCTGGGCCAGAGGCCGGCCCTGGGCAGCGGTGATCATGCCGAGATCAGAATGGAGCCCATGGGAGATCTGCTACTCTGGCGTCATCAGAAAATACCAGAGAGAAGTAAAGGAGACAGACCTGGGCAGGCAGGCCCACACCCGGCACGCTCAGGACCCACCTTTGACAATTAATTGGGTTGAAAGTATTTATTTCAGAGAACAACTATGGGAATAGTGGGGGTGATGATTTATTTTTGGGGGGACACCAGCCTGACAATAACTGGAAAATCTCTACATCCATTAAAGTCCAGCTTGTCAGTTGTTTTCTAACCTCACAAATCTTTTCATCTTTTAAAGATTATGGGCATCGAGGGCACCTCTACCAGGCTTCAAAATGAAAACCATGAGGGACCAACATTGAAACTGCTCAGGTCAACATGCCTCTTGCCGCAGTGCAGGGGGGATGCCAGCCTCCCTGCCACACTGGTGCTTCACTATTGAAAAGACCCACCAGGATTCAACAGCCCCTGATGATCTTGCAAGTATTGCCTTTGCCTTCCTGGCTGACAGGTGCTTCTTATGACCTCTGCCCCACTGACACTAGATCTTGGGAAACAGCCCTGCAGCCCGGATGGCAGACTAGCCCCAAATGAAGATCCAGCCCAGTAACCAGCAGCCACCACAGCGTTCATCACAGACCCCAGGTGAGTCCCTCAGCCTCACCACACCCGAGACAGGACGGGAACTGAGAAAGGAGAGAAGCTGTAGGAAGGAGAAGGCGCGTGTGGGTCTCAGCCAACACTTGCCCCTTGTTCTGGAGGTCAGAGCCACCTGCCAGGGTTCTGGGAACCGGACCAGCACGATGGCAGCCCTGGGCCTCATGCCTCTGACTTCCCATCCCTTTCTGTTCCCAGTCATCACACACACCATGCTTTCAGTTCACAGAACCTGGGCCGGCATCGCCTCTCCGTGGTGAGCTTGGAAAGCCTGCTGGGTTTCTTATGCGCTGTTTCCTCAGCGATTCTGCTTCCTCCCTCAGAGCGGTCGGCAGCCCAGCGCCTTCTTCCCGACACCGCAGGCCCTGACGAGCCCCGCACACCCCACTCACCCGTCACTGTCTCGGAGGCTGCGGAGCTGAAGAGCAGCTTCTTTTCATGTGAAGCCTCTTCAACAAATGAAAACGGAGGCAGACGCTCCCTGTTGGAAGGACGAGAGTCTGATTTCTTCTAAATCTGGGCCCTCGGCTGCTTTCCAGAGACCCTTTTCCAGACACCTTAAAACATATGTCCACTTTCAAACAGCGGCTTGCTCTAAGGCCTCGTTTTCTTGCCTTTAATAAAGACAGGAGGCTGAGTCCACAGAAGCCACATCTGTGGCTTCGTCTCAAAAGACAACTTGGTTTTGAGGCCTCACAGGTTTTCAAACACGCTACTTTTAAGGATTTTTAAAAACATCCCACTCCTCCTTTTTAAAAGTCTGTCTTGGTCCTCAGTGACAGGAAAACAAACAACTGATTCAGAAATGGGCAAAAGGTCTAAACAGACATTTCTCCAGAGAAGATGCACACAGGGTCGCTAAACTAATAAAAATATCCAGTATCACCAATGACAGGGAAAAGAAATTCCAAACCCCAACGAGAGCAGCCTTGCCCACTAGGGTGGCTGTATCAAAACAAATACACAACCGACAAGCAGCGAAGTGTTGGCGAAGACACGGGGAGACTGAATCCCCTGTGGAAAAGAGCGTGACCCGTTCTCGAAAAAGGAATTCCTCACCATCCACAAACTCCACTTCTAGTCTGTGGCCCGAAGACCTGAAAGGAGGGTCTCCTGCAAATATCTGAGCACTCACAGTCATCACAGTATTTTTCAAAACCACTAGAAAGGACAGGCAGCCCGAGGGTGATCAGCCGATGGATAAAGCAGCATGGTGCACGCACACACGGACTAGTCTTCAGCCTTAGAAAAGGGGCTGGCATAGGTTAAAATGCAGATGAATCTTGAAAGCATCACACGACGTGAAGCAAGCCACACACACCAGGATGCTACTCACAGAAACATGGACGTTGCAATGGCACTAGCTGGACGAGAGGAGAATGGCGAGTCAGCTTTAATTGTTCTAGAGTCTCAGTTTTACAAAATGAAGAGTTTCTGGGGAGGGATGACGGCACTATTATGCAATAAATTATTTAATAATGTATTACATGATTTGTTTGCTGTTACTGAATGGTACACCAAAACGGCTAAGATGATAGGGTTTGCATTGTGTCTTTCACCGCACTCTCACTTGGCCTTATAGACTGTCTCTGCCTGGTCATGCCTTATGGTCCCTTTGCCTTATGGTCTGCAGTCTGTTCATCAGAGACATGGGGTGACTCGATAAATCCGTCAACCCATCAAAGCTGCCAGCCACATGGTGGAACAGAATCCTGTGTGCATTCGTACATTCTTCCTGACAGGCAGGCACGGCTCCCATGTGCCCCTGACAAGGAGCTGGGCTCTCAGCGGGTCAGACGAAGCAGCTGTCCTTACGGTTTGCTTTTCTCCTTCAGTGCCCTTGAAATCCTTTCTCTGTCTCCAGCGCACCATCCTCCTCTTCGTTCCTCGAGTTTGTTTCTTGGATAATTAAATCACACTTGCGTACTTGAATTAACCATCTTTTGGGTCATGACCAATTTCTCCTTTTCAGTCAGCTATTATATTGCAGAGAGCTGGCTTTACACAGATTTTCACTCTGTATCTGAGTAAGAGACAGGTGGTGGTTTCCAGAAAAGCAACTGTGCAGACAGGCTCTGGAGGGCAGCTGGTAAACATCGTGTCTTCCATGCCAATCGCTCGGCAGAAAGTCTGACGGCCCCCAACCGGGCCAGTTTGGCCACTGTGTCCCCGTCCAGAGCAGGGCATGCATGCAGAGTGGCAGAAGTCAACCAGAAAGGGAGTCAACCTCCGCCTGATTTGAAGGAGCGATTTCCCTAATACAAGCGTGTGCGATGGTGGCCACATCTTGTCACCCAGAAAATACAGGTCCCATGACTCAAACAAATAAAATGTATCCTGCATATGAATTTGACATTGGTTTGGACATTGTACAAAAGAGGAGAGCTGTCCATTTTGTCACTTGTCTGGAGAGATCTTAGGATAAGAGGCGTTTTCAAATCACAGTTGTCTCTCTTTCAGGGCCTGGAGTGTGGTGAGCAATACCAACTGAGTCACTGCTTTCAAGCTGAATCCCAAGGACAGTGCAGTGACACACCAGTGTTTTCCTGACCCGATCGAGCTGTCCCAGGCGGGGCTCTTATATGACCTCTCAGGACCCTGGCCTCTCACCCAGAGCTTGGCAAAAATGCGCTCTCCTCTACAAACAAATTCTCTACTTTTCTCTCTCTCTGCTTAGCCTGCCAGTAAACTCCCTTTTTATCAGCGTTGACAGCGACTTGTTCCTGATGTCAGATGCTCAAGACCAAGCAAGACCATGGACGGAGTGCCGGCAAGGCTGAGCACAGCATCTCACCCGATGAGGTGTTCGAGGCTGTGGGACTGGTGGTTCCTCCACGGTGTGGGGTGTGTGCTCTCCAAAAGGCCAAATTCAAGACTCTTAGTAAAGATGCAAAAGCAGATCAGCAGGGGAGAGGTGGTCTTTTCAAAATGGCACCGGAGCAACTGGGTATCTACGGGCAGAAACAGATGAACACCAGCTAAACCCCACACCTTCTATAAAAATTAACTCAAAGTGAAGCCCAGGTTGACAGCAGAAGGTAAAAACACAGGGCTCCTGAAATTCCTCTGTGCAAATAACTCAGAGTGGGGATGGCATCTTCTAGCCCTTTCCATTTCCCCCCCGGCCCCGGGCTTGGAGGCAGCTCCCCATAGCTGCTGTTAACTCCTGACCTGACGCCAAGCTGGTGTTCTAGAGGGCAGAAGTCCGCAAGTCGCTCTGTCGTGGGGGCCGTGTTCCTTGGAGGCTGTAAGAGAAAATCCATCTCCTTGCCTTTCTTAGATTCTAGAAACCTCTGCGTTCCTTGGCCAGTGGCCTCTTCCTCTGCCTCCAAAGTCAGCAGCTCAGTGTCTTCCGATCGCTCTCCATTCCCGCTGTCCCAGCAGCATCTCTGGTCCTCCCACCTCCTTCTTCAAAGGACCTGTGTGGTTTCATCGCACCCTCCTGAGAATCCCAGACAATCTCCAATCTCAAGACCCTCAATTTAATCAGAGCTGCAAAGTCTGCTTTGTCACATCCGGTAACGATGTCCAGGTGCTGGGATGAGGACACACGGATATCTTTGGCAGGCCCTCTTCATCCCATCCCAGGCCCTAAGGAGCAGTGACAGTGGTGTTTTGACAAACATCTGGGTGAGGGAGCGAATGAATATTTGAAAAGAGACAATGGGATAAGAATTTTGAAGACAATTCCAGAAAAACAGCCTATAGTAAAGAATCTACAGGGTTCTGCCTTCCCTTAGGTTTCACAGCTGAGCAGGAAGTGATCTTCTTACTGTGTCAATAAAGAGTAAGGTCTAGGCGTGTCCTGGTGGAGTCGGCATTGGGCACAGTCCACATACATCCCAAGGTTGCAGGTTCAAGACCCAGAGCTGGTGGGACAAACAGCCAAGATGAACAACAAAATAAAATAAATGGAGTACGTCTGCTTCCTCCCTCTTCCTGCCTGTTTGCCTCTGCTCACCTTCATTCCTTCCTGCCTGCACCTTTCATTTAAAAAAAATAAAATAAAAGAGCAAGGTATATAAAAGCTAAACACACAATACAAAAGGAATTTCTCAAATCAATTGCTTTCTTAAGTATCATCACTAACCAATACAAGAACACGATCTGGAAAAGTTTTTAGTCACAACAGCTAAAAAAAAAAAAAACACCCCACTTAAATATCTGTTAATTAACTTGAAACATTTTAATATAAATTAGTAAGGAATGTACGCGACTCATCTGAGGAAGGTTTTTAAACTTTATGCGAGGCCATAAAAAAGCTTAAGGAACTGCATCGACTCTTTGTGTTTCTGGATGCAAAAACTCAACATAGCAAAGAATTCTTCTTTCTCCAAATTAATCTCTCTGTTGAGTGCAAGGGAAGTTTTAAATGGAACTTGAAAACTGAGTTCTCAAGTTTATCTGGAAAAATAGCTGTCATTTAAAAAAATAAAAATGGTGAAGAATGATTCTTATATTCCATCAGCTATTTGAGAGTATTTATAAAATGATAACAATAAATCATGGATTCTGACTGAAGAAGCAGACAGACTAGGGGATCAAGATAACCTCCTAATCCATCCTGAGCACGTAGGTGAGAATTCAGCACATGATGTATAATGGCAGAAGAACCATTTCAAGAAGAAAAATAAGTATTTGATGAAGCAACTTAGAATAATTAACTAGTTAGAGAAAAAGTGTTTAATTCCAATCTCGTACTTTGGAGTGTTCTCCAAAGTAATTTCTAGTGAATTCAAAAAAACGTGGAAGATGAAAGCCCTGGAAAATGTATCTGACTTTGGGACGTAAAAGGAAACTTCTGAGCATAAAAGATGATGGACGTCACAAATGAAACAAAAAAAATCTCATGAAAGTTTGAAATGCCTATATGTCAAAAAAATTAAAAACAAAATGAGACAAGATAGAGATCTGAAACACCACAGGCAAAAAGTTAATTTTTTGACTAGATAAAGTGGTTACAACCTCCTGAAAACTGGACAAGACCAGAACTGGAAGAGAAAACATACGTAACTAATTAGCATAAATGCTCTGCTTCCCTCAAATTAAGGCATCTTTTCCATCCGTCACGTTAGCCGTGTCTTTCAATAATCGTTTCGATGTTTGGTGATGAAATGGACCCCCTTTTATATCTAAGTTCCTCCTTTTGGAGGACCCAAGCAAGCATATCTAGTGGGTAGAATTGTTTCAAAAAGAATTGCTATGACGATGCATTTGGTGAAAACATGACTTTTAATGTAAAAAGAGCATTTTTCTTTAGTGAGGACCACGGAGGTAGCACCTCAAACTGGGGGAGTGAAGGCGAGCAGGGCTGAGGACGCCTGTCCCCGCCAGTAACCTTGTGGCTGTGTGATGAGCAGCCTCCATGAAGTTCCCTGTTTTGGATTTCTTTACCAGAAATCTGAAAATGATGCTCACCAGCCTCAGATCCCAATGGGTAAGTGCTCGTCTGTCCCGTGTGTCAACTTTCAGCCTAAGGAACTTTCAAAATTAAATAGAAAATGCTAGAGCTCCTCAGTTTGGTCCCCTAAGTCTTCATGAGCAAGGACACAAAGCACCATCCATGCTACTCATGAAATCCAGCTTTAGCTTATACTCCATTTGCTGGGTTTTAGTTCTTATTCAAGTGTCTTGGGGGAACATCATTAACCCCAATATGTCAAGTAAATGCCAAAGCCAAGCCAGGGCTGGAAAAGGCCAGATGCAGAGGTCTAGGATGAGCGCAGAGAAACAGAACCACTTAAAACAGACCATGTGAAGAGAAAATGCACATTGGACTTGGAGGGTACGGAGGGCAGAATTTCCCAAGGGGCCCCCCAAATGCCCTACCCTACCCACCAGAACCTTTGAAGGTGATGAGATGACCACCCCGGTAGCCACTTGTGCTCCAGGGCACAGGGGAGTTTGAATTAGAGAACGGAGCCCATTTACCCAGAGAGGCCCGGGCGGCCTGGAAACTCAGGCGGAGCTGCTGGTGGACTCGGCGTCGGCACAAAGGGACTCGAGCAGCTGGCAGGCAGAGGGGTCTGCCTGGTGCAGCGGGTGGTCGAAGGCAGCCCCTGTGTGCTCACGCCTCCCGTGTGTGACTGCAGTCGCGCTTTCCTTCAAAGACAGTGACCCAGAGCGCTTTTCAAAAGAAAGGGACCAAGTCAAAAAGCAGGTGCAGACAGCGGTCGCCTGACGGCCACGTGATGAGCGCAGGGCTCCTGCGGGCCACCGGGAGGAGGTGAAACGCGCAGCGGGACCGCGCCTGTGTTGTTTCTGCTGAGAGCAGACGTGATTCTCACAACGCGAGAAACTAAAAAGGCAATAAGCAAGAAGATGGGCACAAATCCTGGAAGCAGAGGACGTGAGGAGCGTGTGCGGTGACGTGTAAGCGTGCCAGGAGTGTGTGAGGAGACGTGTAAGTGTGTCAGGAGCGTGTGCAGAGATGTTTACACATCTCTGTGTGTGGAGCGTGTGCGGAGACGTGTAAGTGTGTGAGGAGCGTGTGCAGAGACGTGTAAGCGTGTCAGGAGCGTGTGCGGTGACGTATAAGTGTGTGAGGAGCGTGTGCGGTGACGTGTGTGAGGAGCGTGTGCAGCGACGTGTAAGTGTGTGAGGAGCATGTGCAGTGATGTGTAAGTGTGTGAGGACCGTGTGCAGTAATGTGTGTAAGTGTGTGAAGAATATGTGTAAGTGTGTGAGGACCGTGTGCAGTGACGTGTGTGTGAGGAGTGTGTTCAGTGATGTGTGTAAGTATGTGAGGGCCGTGTGCGGTGATGTGTGTGTGTGTGAGGAGCGTGTGCGGTGATGTGCGTAAGTGTGTGAGGAGTGTGTGCGGTGATGTGTGTAAGTGTGTGAGGAGCGTGTGCGGTGATGTGCGTAAGTGTGTGAGGACCGT
>RJWH01006263.1:0-46439 GCA_004363575.1 Solenodon paradoxus
ACTTCCTGGCCCTCTGCGGACTTGGGAGTTTCGCCCGGGTGTGCAAACCCCAATAAAGCCCTGACTATTCTGCTTTTTGTCTGATTGAACTTTTTCTCCTCGTGGAGCCCAGAAAAACCTTACACAAATATCCATGTGCTCCTGGGCGTTTCCCCACCTTCGTGCACTTAAACTTGGGTTATGTGACTGGTTCTCGCCAATGAGATTGGGGCAGAGCTGCCCCAGGTACATCCCGCCAGGTAAGTTGCACCAGGACGCCAGAACCAGGAGAGTGAAAACATCCCATTACATGATCTGGTCCTTTCCCTTCTGTGGCAGCGGTGGAGGCCACAGTCGAGGATAACAGCATTTCATGGCAGAGGAACCTGGGTCCCTGAGTCACTGCTGGAGGGGAGCCATTCAGGAGAACCACCTGAGGGGGTAGAGTTTGGTCCCCTTGGCCTTTGTTCCCTCCTATTAGGTCTATATTGCATTATGTATCAAAAGTGACTTCATCTCTAATTAAGATTACAAACCAGATGTCCTGAGATAGGGATATTTCCCTGGATTAGGGGTAAACCCACAGAATCACACACGTTCTTACAAGCCAAGGAGGTGCAGAGAGAAGCTGGGAGAGCAATCAGAGAGATCTGAACTGTGCGAAGGACTTGATGAGCCATTGCTGGCTTTGAAGATTGGAAGATGGACCATATAGCAACCTCTAAAAGCTGAAACTGGCTCCTGGCCAACAATTTGTGAGGACAAGGGGACCTCCTTCCTGTCGTCTGCCAACAAGGAGAATTGAGCTTAGAAACAGTTCTCCCCAGAGGCTTCCAATAGAACCAACACCCTGATTTTGGTCTTGTGGGACCCGAAGTAGAGAACACAGGCAATCCCCAGCTTGGACAACTCACTTATTCTGAAATAATAAATGGGGATTTGAAAAAAGTCTTGAATTTGATGGTAATTTACTTTGGCAGTAATAGCAACCTAAGACACCAACCCAGGATTTTGTGTGCATTTGCAAAGAGCCTGCTTACTGCAGCAGCGCCCGGTGTTTCTCTGACTGTCCAGACCCTGTTGGCTTCAAGCGTGTGGGAGCGGCCCCTCTCACGTCGAGGCAGAGTGTGGGAGTGACCGAGGGCCAGCTGGGGTCTCCTGGAGGAGCTGAGTGTCTCAGCAGAATTGGGTGCTCTGCCAGTCAAGCCCGAGTCCTCGTGAGCCTTCTGGGGCAGGGATGCGGTCGAGAAGCCTAGAGGTCAAGGCAGGTGTCCAAGAGCACACAGTGGACTAGCTCCTCAGACTTGTGACTGGAAGGCCTGGGTTCTTTGCTCCAGCCGCACGCGAGTGAGATTGTGCACAGGAACGCACACGTGTGTGCCGGCCACGGAGAAGGCCTCTTCCGCAGCTCCCGGATCTCCGGGGTTAATGCTCCGCTCAGGAGCCAGAGAAGCGCAGCCTCTCCACTCTGTAATTGAAATCAATTTCTCAGCCTTATCTTTAGGAGACCTGTATAGTCTAGACTGTAATCCGAAAGCCTGGGCTCGGGCAACTTTTAAATGAAAACCCCTCTGTGAGTGGGGAGAGGGAGAAAAGAAGTGACTCACTTCTTCCCGCAATTTGTCAAGGAGTGGATGAGGGTGTAGACGACGTCTCTCGTTTGCTCTGGGTGTTTGACTGCTGAGTATTTGAGAATGTGTTTGAAGAAGTGTGAGCATGTATGTGTATGGGGTGAGTATGTGATGTGTGGAGTGTGTGTGTGTGTGTGTGTGTGTGTTAGGATGGGGGAAGATGGACATATGTGTATTTGGGTGAAAACTGTGAGTGTGTGTGCGTGTGTGTGCTTTAGGATGGGCAAGATGTGTGGCTATCAGGATGGGAGATGACACGTGCTGAGTGTGTGTATTTCAGGATGGGGAAGATCTATGCGTTAGGAAGGGGAAGGTGTGTGTGTACATGTGTACATGGCTAGACATGTGTGATGGCTTTCTTTTTGTGTTTATTTTTTGCCTCTGAGCTTGTGAGGGCATAATGAGGTTCACCGGCATAAATGTGTGTTTTTTCAGGAGCCTGGAGTAAATTCATCAACTTGTAAATACGTGTAAGATCAGAGGATGTGATTTTTGTGCCTCATTTCAGAAAACATTTTCCAGGGAGGCCTCACCTCTGAATTCCCCTGGGCTTGGGAGCAGGTTCTTTTAAAGCCGTAAGTGGCTTTGCTGAACTGCCACTCATCCTCCCAACTGGCATCCTAGTCGTGCAGCTTTCCTTTGTGCACCTAGGAGAGGCCCTCAGTTTGTCTGGAGTGGTGTCTCCAGCATCCGTCATCTTCCCCAAACCTGTCCAGGTTCCCCGCTCTTCTCTCAGGCTTTATGTGCCTGTGAGAAGGGGACCTGGCTTGGCTAGATGCCCCAGCCTCCAGGTGAGGCCCCCAGGTGTCGACTCAGCAGGTAACTGTGGCTGTGAACACGGAGCCCGTGTAGGTGAGGGCAGCTCTCTCCCTGTCCCTCCACCTCCGACCAACAGGTTGCGCCCTCCCCAAATCCCCATGGATTTCTCATTTGAAGTCAATCAGCCTTGAAATTCCTGCCAGTGTCTGCAGGGTAATTATAGGGCTGGTAATCAATGCCAGACTCGTAGCTGCCCAGGGTGGAGGTGGCAGAGGTACAGCTCCCTCAGGCTCCAGAAAAGACTGGGAGTGGTAGCACCAGCTGGAATCAGCAGGGGCCGCAGAGGACCTTCAACTCAGTTAGCAGAGGAGATTGCTGTTTAAGCAACTGCCTTCCACAAAGGCGTAGAGGCAGGGGGTGGAAATGTCCCCTGGGCATGGGGACTTGCTATCTAGAGGGTGTGACATTCTCTAGAGCCCTTCTGCTGGTGTTCTGGGCTTCTCCAGCCTTTGTACTCTCTGCTTCTCCAGAGAAGGTTAGTGTCAAGGTCAGATGGATGACCAAGGACCTCAGTGCTTCTTTTGTTGCCCAAACAGACTCAGACCCAGTGCCCTAGAGGAGGCTGGAGTGCTGCACGGTCCCTGTGTGAAAGCTGCAGATGCCTGCGAGTGGTTTGATATGCGTGCACATCTTTCTTTTCGTGGTATTTTTTTGGTGAAACACTCAGGTTGCAGAAGCAAACAGACCAGGGTTCAAGTCCTAGACCAGTCTCTTTCTACTAGTGTGACCTTGAACAATGTCCATAATGTTGATAAGACTCCATGTCCTTTCCTGTAAAAGAGGGGTGGTTTTACCCATATCACCAGTCGCTGTGAGATTGTGTGATCCGACGCTCCTGGAGGTCCCCGCTCTTGGATTCCGGCCCTTGAATAAACTTCCCTTGACTGTGGGTGGGACCGGTGACTTGCTTCTAGCTGATCTATGTTATGTAATACAGTCACAGAAGTGACATCCTGTCACTTTTGCCATGTTCTGTTGGGTAGAGGCATAGCTTGTGTCCTTAATGCTAATAAGGGTGAGAGGGTCTCAGAACAAGGTGGGAGGCTTTGACAGAGGAGCAGAAGGAAAGTCAAGAGGTAGGGTTTTGGTGGTCAGTGTGAGTCCACCCATGGCTGGCAGGTGGCCACCCCCACTGCCCAGTTGCTCCTCTGCCCCCAGCATGACCCAGACATGGAAGCTGCGGCTCTCCCAAACCTGACCATCTTCCTCCCGAGGCTCTTCACAGGCCATTGTGCCTGAAACAAGACCTCTGGGTCACCCTAGGACAAGCCTCAGTGCTCATGCTCAGAAACATCCCTTTGAGGGGGGGCAGTGTCAGGCTTAGGGTGACTCTGTAAATCAGAGCATTTTGATGCATAAAATCTGGAAACACGAGTTTCTGAATTGTAATCGAGCATGACGAAATCTCATCAACAGAAGTAAATATGAAACTCGCTAAGAGAGGGAGAGGCACAGATGTGTTCCTGAGTTCCCGGCCCCTCCACCCCCGCATCCTCAGCTCTGGCTCATGGCTCCACCCCCAGGTTTAGTCTCTGCACACACTAAATTAACCCTAAGTGCCTTGAAGGCTCAGTGGGGTTGCATTCTTGCCCTAGACTTTCTTCATCTATAGAATGGGGATGGTCTCAGCACCAGCCATATAGCACTGTGGCGAGTATTAAATGAGCTAGTACAGATAAAATGCTCGCACAGCACCTGGTACAGAGAAAACACTATGTAAATTACTATTTGTTATTTTAATCCATAGGACAGGCAAGATCACCATGACTTTTCAGACAAAAGAACTGAGTTTCAGGAAGGTTAAGCCATTTGCCTAGGGTCACATAGCTCATAAGAGAGGATCTGAGATTGAAAGGCAGTCGCTTTGACAAAGCTTGTCTTGACCGTGAGGCCGTGTCTTTTAGAGTGCTCTCCAGTCCCGTGAGCTGACTGTGGCTTCAGTGTGCACACTGGGCTTGGAGGGGCAAACCTATGACGGCGTTCACTTGTCTTCTGAGTCTAGGTCCTCTGGGGCGAGGAGACCCTGCCTCCAATGCCCATTGTTCCTGGACTGACCATCTACTCCACTTGCAGGGGGTTTGTCTGCATTTGCACCTCACTTCTCCTCCAAGAAGGCCCATTCCATCCCAGGATGGGATCCCTTTATAGGAACACCCATTCATCCTAACCATCGCCCGCAGGGTGGTGTGAACCTTCTAGGGAACTGAAGAACAGCTTAAAACCAAGTTGCCCAAAGTGTGTTCTGGAGAAAAATGGGTGTGTGGACAAATAAGGTTGGGCAGTGCTGATTGAACCAAAGCAGACAGGCTTCCTTCTTGAGGGCCTTCTCAGAGGTTTTGCTGTGCCAATGTCTATTGCAAAATTCCAAGGGGAGTGGACACAGGGTTTCTCTAACTCAGCCATAGTCAACTTTCTGGACACAGCTCCCTCTGATCCCAGCATATCCTTGGGTTAATATTCCATTAAGACAATATTGATATAATGCCCATGAGAGCCATTACCTGATGACAGGGTCATTTGAGTCCCAGCCAGCACCCTAAATTGAGGGTGGGCCAAGGGGTCTCAGTTTTCTGACCTCCTTTTGGAAGGAGTAGTGACTTTACAATCACGTGTGTGTGCGCGCGCATGCGCATGTATGTGTGTGAGCCAGTTTCACTGACAACTTAGCACCTCCAAGGTGCAGATCTGACATGAAATGGGGCATGGGGTAGTTAGAACAGATCCTACTTTGGGAAACTCCTTGTCACATGGGAGAACTGAAATTCTTATACTGGTAAGTCCTGGACTGCTGGGGGAAGTATAGCCTTGAGTGGCGAGTCCCAATTTTATTACAGAAATCTGAAATTTCATTGGAAAAAATAGCCCACAGAAACACAGTCACAGACATACACATAGGTGCACTCTTGCATTTACAGTCATGTATATATATACGATAAAACCATATAGCTACATATGTATGTATATATGTGTATATATATGTATATATATGTATATATATACACACTCGCACACAAATGCATACACATTATGCTAGGCAGAATTCTAAGTTGGCTCTGAAGAACCCCACCCCCTGATTTATTCACTCTATATAATCTCCTCCCCATAATTGTGGGTGAGCCCTGTGAAGATGATGAGATATCACTTGTATGATTAAGTTACATTTTGTAGCCAAGGTGAAGGGAATTTCTGAGAGGTAATGAAGCTTCCTAATCAGTTGACTGTGAGTTAGTCAAAAGGGCGACTATCCCAGGTGGGCCAGACCTAATCAGTTCCCTTAAACAACAGTGAGCTCTCAGAGAAAGGTCTGCATCTGCTGCTCGAAAAGCGTGCTGCCGTCAGCTGCCCAACAACACAGTCTGCCGCTGGCCACAGGAGCTCGGAAGAGGACTCCAGCTCTCAATGAGGTCGCAGCTCTGGCTCATACCTTACTTTCAGCCTTGTGAGACCCTGGGCAGAGAACCAGACAGACAGTGTTTACAGCGCTGACCCACAGAAATTGTGAGATAATGATGCTGTTGCTTTGAGCTTCGAAGTTTGTGGTAATTTGTGGTTTGCTCTGCAGCAACAGAAAATGAATACATAAGCACTCCGTGTGATGAAAGGACACAAATATACCAAGGACATCTATTTATACATAGACATACATGCAGACATGTAAGCATTCACACTCCTTCATTGACATGGACACCATGCTCACAGTTGTAAAGACAATGTTTATATCCACCAACATATGTGTGCACATACCCCTACACACACTTAGGCACACATATACACATGCCCTTGCCTCATGAAACAGATATGTGTTCATGTGAATAATCTATATATCCACACTTACATGAACACTCAGATACCATACAGTGCATTGACACATCATAGTCATGACAATGAACATTTATTAAACACTTTCCATGTGCCAGGCACTGGTCTAAGTTCTTTATCCATATTAACCCATTTAATCAGTAATTACATAGATACACAGAACATGCATAGGAACTTCTGTATAATATACTCTATACCACCATATACTACAGGCTTTCACAGTGAAGATGCCCTCAGCTAGAGCAGTTTTTCAGGGGTGGTTCTGATGGAATGTTTACCCGCTTCTGGTACCTGGCAGGTGGCTACATTAACAGTCCTTCAACCTTTTTCCTTCCTCAGGTGGGGGCCCAGAAGCCACCCCCAGCTGACTTCATTCTTTCCACTAGGTGGCGCTAGACTACACCTTTGGGTTGATGGACAGACTCCGAGCCTGTTCTGGGGAGCAGAGCTTATGTATTGGGTGAGCAGTCTGACGTGAGAAAGAAAAAACTTCTCTAGCCACAACATCTCATTATTCATTTTACCCCTTTCTGTCCAACATAGTCCAATATATCCTAGGACCGGTGATGTCCTCTTCAGCTGGAGCCAAGTCTTGGGTGAGGGTGTTGGCTAGGCCCAAACTTTGCCTGACACCTCCTTGAGGACATCCAGACCTTGAAACCCCAGGTTATCTTTACTTCAAGACTCCATTCATTTTTTTTTTTTTTTTTTGGGGGGGGAATAAATTCTATGTGTCATTCACTATCACTTAGGCACTATCTTAAGTTCTTGCAAATATAAATGTATGTCATCCTTATAACAATCCTGTGATTCTTATTAGGAATTGAGGTGAAGGGAGGTTAAAGCACTTGCCCAAGCTCACACAACTAGTAAGTAAGTGACAATAAGAAAGGAAGAGAATAAGGCATCTTTATCCCATTTTACATATGGCGCGTAGCCCCAAGGCCACAGAGTGAATGGAAGAGCCTGGATTTGAACTCAGAACTCAAGCCAGGTAACAGAGGTTTTCTTCTTGGACACTGCATCGCATAGAGATGAAAGCCGAGGCAGCAGATGAGTGGGGGATTGTAACAGGGGCAGAAGACACCCTCCTTTGTGTGCTCCAAAGACCCCTCACTAGGGTTTGGAGTCCAGGAAGCAACTTCCTTGCCAAATGGGGTTCTCTTTGAATTTGCATGTGGATTCTGCATAAAGGCATAAAAGCTCCCAGCTGATGCCCTACCACGGGTGAGTCTATAGACTCAGACGCCGTAACAGGCCTTTTACAAGATACACAACCCATTCTACACTCAATTGCATCCCATAAATCAGGTTAACCTTTTCAACGCGGCTCGGAGAAAATTAATTACTCATATCGGAGCACATGACCTTTTTTCCAGGCAGGATGAGCTGAGCTGCTCCTAAGCTCTGGGCTCCCTCTTCTCTCCACTGCAGCATCCCAGCCCTTAGGAGCCTACCCATTGTCCCTCACATTCAACCAAGGACAGCCAATCACCCATGTGCTCCCAGGGGTGCCATGTTAGGCTATTCAGTGCTCCGAGTCCTTTCAGTGGGTCTTTTGGGGCTCATGGTGGGGAAGGAGAACCACTTGATCTTTCTTGTAAATCCTGACTTGACCAGGAAGGGAGGGGAAAAACAGTTGAGATGAGATCTCTTCTCCTGGGGAGAGTTTCTAGAATCCAGCAAACCCCCCATTGGAATTCAGATGGTAATTCTGACTCAGGGAATCCCCCTGGCCATACCCCACTGTTTGATATCATTCGATCAGTTCATCAACATTCCACTAATTAATCATCCCACCATCTAAGTAAATAACCAATAATCCAAGCAAACAACCAATAATCCAAGCAAACATCCAATAATCCAAGCAAATAGCCAATAATTCAAACAAGCAACCAATCCACCATCCACCTAACAATGAGTAGACAGCTATGCAGTAAGTTTGCACCGACTGCATACTTTGTACAGCCGTGGGAATGTGGGTGAGAAAGAGAATACAGGTCCTACTCTCTAGAGGCTTCCAGTTTAGTCGGGGACGCAAGTGTCGAAGCAGGGATCAAGTGTGGGACGATTGAGCATGTGAGGACAGACTTTGGATTAGTGTTGGAATTTTCGGTTCTTAGAGGGGTTGGTTAGTTTGTGTGTTCTTAGTGCCTTTAGTTGTCAGCTACTGGCAGCAGAGGGCAGACCATTTAGTCACATGCAATTACCCCTGATCATTGTCCTAATCATATCTGCGTGTACTGGTAGTGAGGACAGGCACAGAAGTTCAAAGTTCTGCCTTTGAAGTTGGAGAGACTTTCTACCTGAATCCTACATCTAATTAACTGTTAGTCCTTAGGCATTTTATCTGACCTTTGATGCCTCCCTTTCATGTCCAAAACTGGGTATAATAAAACCTACTTTACCTGGAGGCTGTGAGAATTCAGTAAGATGATACCTGTAAGTGCTTAGCACAGTGCTTGGCACATAGTAAGTGCTCATTAAATGTGGGCTATAATGATTAGTATTTTAAGCTACCTGTGTGAGTCCTGGAAAACCAGGTGAATCCGTTTCTTATCTGGAGGCTGGAGAGATCATGTGCCATGAGGGGAGGTCTTAGTTATTTCTTGAAGCAAAAGCGATAAGGGTCCTGCATTCAAGTGTCAGTGCTGGACTGTGAGTAGGACCCAGAGTCCGTCATCATCCTTACTTCAGCTAAAGGAAAGATATTTAATGACTAGATTTGTGAACCAAGAAGCCCTCCTCCCCATTCTCCCATGGTGTGGAGATCTAGATCTCATGACAGCATCCCCTACCCGGGTGGGGGGTGTCTTGTGCTTTCATGAGCCTCTTTTTCTGTGCATCCCAACCTGAGAGATTTCTTAGAGGGTCATATGCAGGAGGTGGGGTCAGGTTAGGTGGAGGTGAGGGCCCGGACGGCACAGTGTGGTGGAGGCATACACAGAGCCTGGGGAGGTGGACAGAGGATGTGCTGCCGGGCAGGGTCTACGGCTGTCACTCAGCTGGGGCTCAATGGGCACTGGAGGGTGCAGATCCCATTAGAAATTAAGGGTGCAAGTTTCTAGGGGACTAGATTCATAATGAGGCTGCCCCAGACCCCACCCTCAGCCTTAGGTGATCTCATGGACACCTGTAGCTTCAACAGCATCTATGTTTTGATGGCCCCACTAGATTAGTCAGTTCAGGCTGCTCCCACAGAAAACCACAGACTGCATGACTTAAACCATTGGACTTTATTGTCTCACAGTTCTGGAGTCTAGAAATCTAAGATCAGGGTTCTGGCCAATTTAGTTTCTGGTGAGGACTTTCTTCCTGGCTTGGAGACAACTGCTTTCTTGCTGTGTCTATTTCTCAGTGGAGGGTGGGGTGGTAGCAGGGAGGGCACGCAAGCATTCTGGTGTCTTTTCATATGTGGATCCCAATCCTATCAAATGAGACTCCCACTCTCTGACTTCATTGAACTTTAATTCCTTCCTTAGAGATCCCATCTCCTAATACACTCACACTGGGAGTTAGAGCTTCAATACATGTATTTGGGGAGGCACAGCATGAGTCTGAAGCACCCACTGTCACGTGCACTCTTGAGTTCCAGGCCTTACATCTGGGTTCCAGCATGGGGCCACAGATGGCAGACCCTGGGCTCTCACTCATCCTCCTGCCCTTAGAGCTTTCATGTGAGGACTGCTGGGCATACCCAAGGGCGGATTCTTGAAATCTGTGTGATTCTGTCTTTGGTCACTGCTGATTGGGCCAGAGATGACAACTGACCTAAACTTGGCCACTCAGATTTTCTCTTTCAAGGTCTTAGAACTGGCCAGCCTGGCCTGGTCTCTGGATCTGAGGCACTTTAAGCTCAGGAGTGGTAAGGTGCCATCTTTGTTTAGTCACGTGCATGGAGAAGCTGAAGGAGGAGAAAGTGGAGGTGAAGAGAAGAACCCAAAGGGAAGGCTCTAGGCTCCCTTCAGTTTTACAGGCCATTTGAAGTTGGGCTCTGGTTCTGCCTTGGGTTTCACAAGATAGTCATGTATCCTTATCACATCCTGCTTTCAAAAATTCCTATGCTTTACACCCAGAGAAAACAGAGACATCAATCGGAAAAAAATATCTGCGCCCCTATGTTCCTAGTAGCTCAATTCATAAGAGCCACGACATAGAAATAACCTAAGTGCCCATCAACAGATGACTGGATAAAGAAGGTGTGGTGCAGGCACTGGATGGAATTCTATGCAGATGTTAAAAAAACAGATGAACTCATACCCTTTGCAACAATTGGATGGGACTGGAGGTGATTGCGCTAAGTGAAATGAGCCAGACAGAAAAAAGAGAAGTACAGGATGGTGTCATGCATATGTAGAATATAAAGAAACAAAGCAAATGAGCAGACAGATTTAACAAAACTCACAGGACACAAGATGGCGGCTGCCAGAGGGGAGGGAGAGGAGCGGGAACAAGGGAAGGCAGGAGGGAACCAGGTGGTGGAGAGGCAGGGGGACATGAGAACCCTGGTGGTGGGTGCCTGTGACAGGCACACAGGTGGAGGGAGGTGTGAATGTGGTATCCTGAAGAGCACACAGCATTGGAAGTGAACATAAACCTATAAAACAATAAAAAACGGACTTTCACTTACTGAAGGACATTTGGGTTGTTTCCAGTTTGGGGCTAAAAAAGACAAATAAACCAAAAACCCAACCAAAACGCTCAGGTGGAAGAATAAGACCTATTTTGAAAAGGAATAGTGCAACTTTAGAAACGTTATATGTACCATATGAATATAATATATATGTTCACAGAACATAAAATAAACAAAAATATAAAGGTTTGAAAAAAAAGCATTAAAAATTCTAATGCTTCTCCTGGGTTCGTTACCAGTTACCCCCAAGCCTACTACAGCTGTTAGGATAGAGGCTCTTGCCAACACCAGTTGGGGAAGAGGATGATGGCGACCCCTCAAGTGTGTGTGCCGAAGGGCTTCACGAGGAGTGGGAGTGGGACAGAAATCAGGTCCGTGGTGTGTGTGTGTGTGTGTGTGTGTGTGTGTGTGGACACACACTGGAAAAGTTCATTGACGACCCATAAACACGCAGAGAAGGTGAGAAGGAGAGGCAAGAGGAGGTGACCTCGGGGACGGGCCAGCAAGGAGAACCACAGAAGGTGCCCTGGGCACGGAGGACGAGTGTGAGGCTCTCTCTGTGGTCCCCGGGCCTCAGGGGCCACTGGCTTGCTGTCAGGTGGGGTAGGGCTCTTAGTGGCACAGACCTGCCCTCATGTCTTTCTGCCTCTGTGGCCACAGCGCACAGTTGCAGTGACCCACTGCTGGTCTGGACGTGCCCTTCTTTCTGCTGCCCCTTCCTACCCACCTGGCTGGAGCCACAGCTGAGAGGAAACCAGAGATCAGACTCTGACTTGTGATGTGTGCCTCCTGCCTTTGCCCAGTCCTCAAATACACACACGTGCACACACACACACACACACACACACACAGCTATGCTGTCTCCTGCACACTGTGCATATACACACATGCATGGACACACACGCAGTCATACATATGCACAAGAGCACAGACACACATGTACACACATACAGCTTTGCAGCTTTGCATGAACATGTAAGGGCATTCACAGACACAAGGACACGTAATGACCCAGAAACACAAGCATAGGCACAGAAACACAGGAACACACTTAGAAATGCAGATAAGAGACACATGTGCAGACTGAGAGACAGTCACAGACACAGGCAGGTAGGTATGCCCTCATGGACAGCACAGACACATGAACATGAGCCCTCACGTGCAGACACCCCCAGGTACCTGCAGACAGCTCTAGCTGTGGCCTTGGGGCTGAGGTGAGCTGGGCTGCAGCAGCAGAGGGTACAGCTAGTTGGCCCTGGTGGAATTCTCTCATTAACCCTCTCGATGAGAGGGAAAAGAATCATCCAGCGAGAGGAGTTGACCCCCCATGAACCTGTTTCTAAGCGTCGTGAACAGGCTCCTGGGAACAGAGAGGGAAACTTTGCTTTGGGCCCCAGGAGAGGGATGGATTGTGACGGGCAGGGATAGGCCCTGGCAGGGAGCTGGCAGGGGTAGGTAGGAAACAGGATACCTGTGTCCCCAAGGGGAGGGCATGGGATTCTGGGCTCCCAGTCCCAGGCTTCAGGTCAGGCTTGGCTTTCACCTGGACACAGAGAGCAGGGTGATAGGGGCTGCCTTGAGGCTGTGGTCTTCCCTTTTCTGATTTAGAACTGGGAGCCTTTAGTCCAGTCCTGGTGACGTGGTCATGACTGTGTACGCATGCACGAGTGTGCATCTGTGTGTGAGTGTGTGTCGGCATGCTACAGGCAGAGAGATTTGTGTGTGTGAACGCATGAAATGAACACAGTGTGCAAACAGGCCTGTTTGCACACATGCACAGACAACAAGCACACACGGCGTGGCGTGCGGGGTGTGTGTGCAAACGCCGTCTGCAGTCTGTGCGGTGTGGACGTGCCCACACTCAGAGCACTGTGTTCAGAGCTGTCACCACTGCCTCTATGCTCCGTGCCTCAGCCTGGGGCGACTCCAGATGTTGTTGCAACATTCCTCCTTCACTGAAGAAAATCAAACAAACAAATGAAAAATTAACACCATTGTTAGCCGGGAGGCCCCTGGGCTGATGAAGCCGCTTCTAGCCAGCCCAGCTGCAGCAGATGGTGGAGGCTCCGGGGCTCACCCTGGGCCTTGGCATGGGGTAGACAGGATTGTCAGAAAGCTGGCAGGCAGCAGGCTGCTGCGGGGTGAGTCTCGACATGACTGCAGGAGGCTGTCAGGGCCTCAGAGGTCTGTCCCCCAGCCCCAAGAGCTGCCTACAGCGTGTGGCCCAGCTTAGGAGGGCAGGAGAAAGCGGGAGGCAATGCACATGCATTGGGCACCTCATGGATAGTAGGTGCTCATTAAATAGGTGGCCTGAACTCCACACACAAGTCCTCACAACGAAGCACTGGATAGAGCAGGAAGCGGAGGCTCCCAGGGCATGCAGCCTGTGACCGGAGGCCAGGGGCCCAGTGCCATCGCTAACGCTGTCTTCCATGCAGCATGTTTCCATCACACGCAAGTTCTGGGGGGCCATACTGTGGTGTCTTAGAAATTGCGAAAAATTCCTACCACTTTTCCCCTTGAGAGGGTGGCATCCAATTCCCTTCTGGGATGCTTTCTGGGTGCAGAAACCTCTCGGACCCATACACTGGGTGGACTTCCATTCTGGGACTTCCGAGGCCAGGCCGTAGGAAGCCTGCGGCCTCACCCCATCGGGAAAGTCTAGGACTCTGAACCATGAATGGGAGTTAACTGCTGCATGAGACTGACTGCTGGAGAGGCCGTGTGTAGTGTTCTAGTAGAAAGTTCTGGCAGGGCCCAGCCTTTTTCATCCCTGCCCAGACACTGTGCAGGTGAGTGCCGCCTCCGTGGACCCTCAAATACCCCATGCTCCACTGACTCACGATTTCACTCACCATCCATGGAACAGGATTACCCGGCCAAGCCTGGCCTGATTTCTGATCCACAGAATTGCAAGTGATGAGAAAATGATGGTTGCTTTAAACCACTCCTCTTAGAGGGTAGCTGGGTGCAGCCATAGCCTCGGAGCCATAGACAGACACCTTCACAGAAGCTCACACACCACCCAAATGTACACACTTACAGCGGAGAACGAGAACTCCACCCATCACACGCAGGCACGTAGCTTCCTTTTGGAGGCCAGTTCTTCCAGCCCCAACCCGGTCCCCCAGGGACAAACCCAGGCTGTGTGTCATCTGGATTCTGTTTTCTGGGGGTGGCAACTGCTCAGGTCCTGAGATATGACAATGGTTCCTCATGACACAGCCGGTTTCATTGTCTGTGGGATTTTCTCATTTGAATTCTTTTCAAGAATCAGAGGGAGAAATTTTATATGGAAACACATAAAAAAAGTATGAAGCAGATAATTACCCGGGGTTGTGTAGTGGTAAACTGCTCTGCGGCTTGTGGGTGGTCCTTGTCTCACTGGGTCATGCTTCTCACAGCTGCTCCAGCCTCCCACCTACGGCCAGGGTGCTGGGATGGCCTGGGCTGGCGGGCAGAGCCAAGGGAAAGGGCTGAAACTGCTGGAAGGGAGTCAAAGGCCTTTGGAAGGCTCTGGAAGAGTCACACTCATTTGCTGAGAAGTGCTGTCCCTGCCCCAAGCCTCTGAGAAGCCCCTCCGGACAGCTGTGTGCGCCGTGTGCACGGGGAGCAGGGCAGCGCCTGGGTGAGCTCTCCCTCCTGTGTGCACATGACGGTGCCCAAGGATGGGGGCGACGTGAGTCGTGCTGTATGCTGCCCAGGTGCCGGGGCCTGTGTGACCACGCAACTGTGGCTGTGAGTGTGTGTCACCACCTGACACTGCGTGGCAGCGTGTACATGTGATGCTTGTGGGCACTTCATCTGTCTTTGGAGGTCGTGTCTGTGAGTGTACAGGTCGTGGGACTGCAGTGCTCTCTGGCCTGTCTGATCGTTGGCTCCACGGGCCTGCAGCTGTCCGTGAGCCATCTGCACCGGGGAAGTGTGCTGTGGGGACATGTGCATGTCCCCAGGTCCCGTGTGGGCTGCTGGGGTGTGTTTTGGTGAACAGTGACCCTGGTTGAGGCAGGGGGTGGGTATGGAGTTCGCCTGTGGCTGAAGGTGTTTCTGAGGTCAGGCACTTGCGTGTTCAATAGCAATCACTTCTAATGTCGCTGGCTGAGCATCGGTGTGGTGGATACGATGAGCAAGAAGACGGCGGAAGACCCTGCACTCATGATGCTGAGAGTCATGTGACAGCGGAGACAAAGAATTATCTTAGTAATTCCATCATAACTTTTGCTACTTGCTGTGAAGGCAAAGGACCCAAGGTTGCATGAGACCAGGGAGGGTCCTGATTTCCCTGGGGGGGTCAAGGTGGGGTTTTTTAAGGAAGTGACATTTAGGCCTAAATAATGAGTAGGAACTGGCTGCAAAGGGGTGTTGGAGATGGTAGGGGGTGGAAGAGTGTCACAGGCAGAGGGAACGGTGTGTGTGAAGACTGCTGCAGACAGAGGCAGTTCATTAGGAAAATGACCTGCAAGTTGGGGCGGGGCAGAAAAGGAGGCTGGAACAGGGGCAGGCGACAGAGCTGTGGGGCCTTCTGGGCCCTGGGAAAAGCTTTGGGCCTTATCCTACATGCAGCAGAAGGCCAGAGAAAGTTCTGATATGATACTGCTCACTGTGTTGATTGCCAGGCTGCAAAGAATAGATGCAAGGGAATCAGAGGGGAGGCTGGGCCAGTGGTCCAGGCAAAGGATGGTGCTGGCATGGCCTGGGAGGTGAGCCTGGGGAATGTGGGGAGAAGAGAAGAGATTCCAGGACTATTTGGGGTTAGGATTGACAAGCCTTGGCGGTAGGTGTTGCCTGCAAGAGAGTCAGAGAGGGAGGTGTCCGGAGTGACACCCAGGTGTTTGGCTTAGACTTGTTGGGAGGGAAAGTAGCCAGGCAGGGTGGATCTGGGGTACGGGGTGTCTTTCTTTCCTTGGTTGCAGGTGTTCTGTTTAGGGATAGTTGCCTTCGGTGCTTGGGATTCCAGGTTCTGATCCGGTTATGTCCCAAAAGAGTCAAAAGAAGAGACTTGAATAGATATCTGCGCACCAACCTTCACAGAAACACTGTTCCCAGGAGGCACAGGCTGAAACAACCCCCATGTCCACCAATGGATGAAGAGAGAAAGTGCAGTCTAAGCAGAGAAAGGAGTAAGGTCCCGCTTCAGAATGGAATGAGGTTCCCACACATGACACAACATGGATTAACTTTGAAGACGTTGCATTAAGAAAAATAAGCCAGACGCGAAAGGGCAAACACTGTATGATTCCATTCATACGAGGTGTCCAGAATAGTCACATTGACAGAGACAGAAAGTAGAGCAGAGTTCCCAGGGGCTGGGGGAGGAGGGGCTGGTGAGCTGTGTTGAATGGACTTCAGTTTGGGATGATGGGTCGGGGTGGTTGCCCCCATGTTCTGGAAGGTAATTTGTTTCACTCAAGTTTGCAGATGTGAATGTTACTATCATCCAAACATGCCTTCACAAAAATGTCCAGAATAATGTTTGACCGATGACCTTGGCATCTTATGGCCCAGTCAAGTTTATACACAATGTCAGTCATCACAGGCCTGGGTTTCCTCATGGCCTTGACTGGATACACACAGGACCACTCAGCAGGGCCTAGAGATCGTCCACTGTGACTCTGACCTGTCACTCCTCTTCGCTCTAGCGATAGATACCACGTTCCTGTTATTACTCATAAGGCCCTGTGTATCTCTTCATCCGTTTACTTGGCTTGCGTTTCAACATTATTCTCTGCTTGGCAGTCATGTTGATCTCCTTCTCTCCACGTGGTCTCTGAAGATGTTGCTTCTAACTGCGTGGAAGGAACCCCCACCTCTTTCCCAGAACTGTTCTTTAAAAAAAAAAAAAAAAAGGTACAATTTGATTAAATAAATAGTTTAAAAAAAGGAAAAAAAAAACCACATTATCATCCTCTAGACCTCCCCATTCCCATGCCCCACTGGCATCCCCTCTGATAACCAAGTTCTGTTGTCCGTGTCTGCTGGTTTATTTTACCTTCGTTTTATCCTTTCTTTTGTTTTATTTTTTTATATTGTACATATAGGAGAAATCATCTGATATTTGTCCTTCTGACTTATTTCCCCTAGCATAATTCCCTCAAGTACCTTTCATTTTGCTGTAAATTATTTCATCTTTTTAATGACTGGCTAGTATTCCCTTGTATATACATACACATCTTCTTTATCCAATCATCTCTCAGTGGTCCCATAGGTTGTTTCCAGACCTTGGCTATTGTAAATAGTGCTGCACTAAACATAGGGATACATATATCTCTTCAAGTTAAATATTTCGTACTCTTCAGCTAAGTACCTGCATTTATTGGTTACTAGATCATATGGTAATTCTATTTTTAGATTTTTAGGGAAATTCCATACTGTTTCCCCAATGTTTAAACCAATTTAATTCCCACCAATTGTGTACAGGGTACCTTTTTCTCCACACCCTCTCCAACACTTGTTACTAGTCTTTTCGATGTTGGCTATTGTCCCTGGTGTGAGGTGACGTTGTGGTTTTGATTTGCATTTCCCAAATAATAAGTGACAATGGGCATTTTCCCACGCGTCTGTTGGCCATCTGTATGGCCGTCTTTGGAGAGGCGTCTCTTCAGATCTGCCCATTTTGGGATTATACCCAGTAATCTTGATCCGCACATCCTACTACCTCTCCCCACTGATCTCTTCTGCGTCTGGGCCAGGACCTGTGCCAGACATCGAGGACACACTGGGTTAGACATGGGCCAGTAAGGCAAAGGGACAGAGTGAGAAGGGATGGACAAGATACCTGGGAAGGCAGGGAACTGTGTGGGGAGTGAATGTGTCTGTTGCCCTATTCCCCTCCCTACAAAGGAGAACTGATTTTGGAGGAATCAAGATGTTGAGTTTTACTAGTGGGCAGAGTCCCTGTGGGTGAGAGGCCCTGCTGCCATCACCCAGTCCTTGTGGGGAAACAAAAGGCTAAGCCAAGCAGGGTCCGTGTGAAAGGGTGTCTTTGGGGGCCTGACCTCCCTCAGCACATCTTATTAGCATATCCCCTCCAAAATGACATGAACTAAAATTTGAAATAAAAACAATGCTTGCTATTCAAATGTACCTTCAAGACATGTCCCTCAGCTGCCTCTTCCAGGTGGGTTGTCAATCCTAAACCCAAGGAGAAATTCTGGAACCAAGACTGGAGTCAGGCATTAACCTTCTTCTTTTTGTTTTTTCTTCTTCAAATAATTTTTCTAGAATCTATAGTGATTTGAGGTTGGCAACCATTTTTATTATCTATTCTTCATAACAAATGACTCTAAAAACCAGTGGCTTTAAAACAATCAGCATCTGTTATCTCGCAGTCCGTGAGGGTCGTGGATGTGGGAGCAGCTTAGTTGTGTGTCTGGGTCCACGTTCTCACATGGCTGCAGCTGCGACGGCAGTGGGGCTGCGGTCATCCTAAGGCTTGACGGGACTGGAGTCCTGCTTCCAAGATGGCGCACTTGCATGGCCGTGGGCAAAAGTCACGGTTCCTCACCAGCTGTTAGTTCGTTGCCATGTAAACCCCTCTGTATTCTGCTTGAGTGTCCTCATGTCATGGAAGTTAATTTCTCCCAGAATGACAAGCTAAGACAAAGTAAGCCAGGAGGAAGCCGCAGTGCCTTTTGATCTAGTCTGAGGCTGCTCACTGTCACTTTCACATTATTCTGTTCAGTAGAAGCAAGACACCAAGCCCAGTCAGCCTCCCGGGGAAGGGAAGTTAGGTTTTATCTAGTTCCATAGCCACTAATGGCGGTGAGGTCTGAATTTAAGGTTGTGGGCAGGCGTTATGCCCTGGGGACATCAGACACTGATTCAGCAAATTGTAAATGGCTATTTTTTCTGTTATTCATTCATGTGTAGTTTAAGGAGAAGGGATAATTAGCAGAACAAAATGAAGGCATTCTTGGGCCCTTCAGTCGCATGCCACTTAGAAATCAGAACTTCATTTAGAATTCTACTAAGAATGTCTAACCTGAACAGGGAGATGAGGGAGGGCTTTACATAGGAATTAACGCTAATGTTGGGTTTTGAAGGGTGAATAGGAGTTTTTGAGGAAGCCGTTTCATGCGGAATGAGCAACAAAGAAGCAAAAAAAAGGATTTTAAGACAGAATGACATAGGTTCATGTTCTGGTTGCTAGCTGTGTGGGCTTGAACAAGTTACTTGCTCTCTTGGTGTCTGCTTCCTTATAAACGACAGATAATAAAACAAACAATGGTGCAAGGCGATTGGTGACAGTGCATGTGAGGGGCTTGGCAGATTGCAGGTGCTCGGTCAGTGATAAGCAAAAATTCTTACCTGGCACAACCGTGTTGAGAAGTCTGAGGTCTGAACAGGTTTGCCGTGCAGAGAGCATTGAGCAAAATTCTGCAGGTTGGATTGTGTACATGGGGCTCAAGTTCTTTCCTGGGCTCTTGCCCCAGCCCAGCCCAGTTCGCTGCTCTGATTGACTTGACCAGCCAATAACCATTAATTTTGGAAGAAGCTGAGTCCCCTGCAGGCTGAGTCTGGAGGCAAAGCTGAGAGAGCAGGTGAGGAGGGAGGGGCCCGCCGAGTCTCCCCTGCCCGCTGCTCCCAGTCAGTTCACAGAGGGAGACACAGACTGCCCAGCCACCAGCCCTGCTCGCTCTGGTGATGTTTGCAGGCAGCTGCTCAGGAGTGAAGGGTCAGTGCGTTACTTATGTCACAGGCAGGGCCAGTAGCTGAGGGCGAGGTTGGGAGTCGGGGCAGAAACCTCCTGGGGTTGCCGGGCAGGTTGTGTCTGATTGGCCTCCTCTTCCCTCCCTGGCAAGTTTTGGTTGGGGCCTTTCTTGTCGGTGCTGCACGAAGTGGAAAGAGTTTGCAGCTCCTTTCCTCTGACTTAGTGCTGCCCCTGCACTTCCGTGTGTGTCATTTCATCCTGAAACTCACCTTCAGAGCCTCCACAGAACTTCATTGTGTTTTGTTTTCTTCCTGTGAGACAAAGCAGGACTCTCACTGGAGAGGGGACTGGAGCCCCAAGTTAGGGTCCTAGGTCTTGTTGGGGGACCTGGGGCACAGCACCTCACTTCCCTGCACCTCAGTTTCTGCCTCTGTCACACAGGGACCCCAGGCCGTGTGACCCTCTGATGTAAGTCTGTTGTCTGTGAAGTGACTGGAACCAGCTGGAGGGGAGACCTGGCCGGCACCTCCCTCCTCACCTGCTCTCAGACTCAGCCCGGCTGGGACCCTGCTTCTTCCATGTGTGATTAATAGTTATTGGCTGGTCGAGTCAATCAGAGCAGTGAACTGGGCTGGGCTGGGCTGGGGCAGGAGCCCAGGAAAGAACATGAGCCCTGAGATCATGAAGAGGCTACAGAATTTCGCTGAGTGCTCTACACACAGTAAATTCAGAGGGGCTAGTGGCTGTGGATGAGTTTGGCCACCGTATGGGGACAGGACATCAGGTGAAGGTGGGATCTTGTTCTTGATGGCCTCCTGGGAGATTTTTGCTCTTCCCTGGTGTGATGGGCCCTTTCCTGTCAAGGGCAGGCTGTGGAGTCTTCCCCTCGGCCCCTGTGACACGCACATCCCAGGCAGACACTTTGAGCAGGCTCTCAGCGTGTGCTCCGGTACCAGCAGTAGACCTGGGAGCATGTTAGAAATGGGAGTTCTCAGTTTCTATTCCAGACCTTAGGAATCAAACCCAGGGGGTGGACCCAGCCCTCCAGCACACCCTGATGCTACAGTTTGAGAATCATTGCTCAGAGGCACCCCCCCTTCCACTGCCTCTCCTGCTGTCCCCTGCCCATCCCAGCTGGAGGGTCCTTGGAGGAGAGGACGCGGCAAATCCTCTCTGGTGGGGACATTTCTTCCATCTGATGGAGCTCATGACATCCCTGAACCTCGCCGGTGGGGCTGATGCCAGGGTATTTGAATAGCTCATTAGCTCTTCTCTGGGCTTCAATCCCTCTTAATTAGTTTTGCAAAAAATATTCATGAAAAACAAAACAACACGCATGACCCACACTCATCATACATCAAACCAGGTCCTCGCTAAGCTTGTGGGTGTGGGTAGACAGGAGTGCGTCTCTGCTCGTGTGTGACTGTGAGCGGTGTGCACGTGAGATGCGGGCGAATGTGTGTGCAGGTGCACGCGGGTTGCCGTGAACATGTGAGTGAGTGAGTGCTGTGCCTGTGTTCACGTGTCCCCGCCATCTCCAGGGGACGCTATTAAGGAAATTATTACTCCTCTCCTACTGGCCATTATTCCTAATGGACTCAAATTGCAGGGAAACATGCGCTCTCTACCCTCCTCTGTCCTGGCTGTTTAGCTTCCCCAGTGCCTTCTCTCATGCAGTGGCAGGATGGCCGGTTAAAGTCCTGCTCCTGTCAGCCATCAGCCCTGGGGGACAGCAGTGCCCCCACTGCTGGGATCATACTTTGGGTCCAGTCTGAGAATTTGAAGAAGTTGCCGTTATCCCTTTATACACACGTTGTCCCCTGATGCCTGGGGTTCCTTTGCTCCGCCTTCTGCTCTGTCTGCAGATGTCAGGTCTCCCTCCTGCAGATCCTCAGGACGGTCTGTGGGGCTGCGACAGGTCAGCTTTGGGGTAAAAAGGCTGAGGGTATCCCAAGGTGCATGGGCTGGGAGTCTGGGGGTACTCCTCTCCCTCCCCACCTGTCCTATTCTCCTACTCTAGTCCTTGCTGGGAGCAACCTGGTTTGGAGCCAAGTAAATTTATGGCATAATCCCGCATAGAAATGCATGGAAATGCTGCCAATTACCATCAAGTGAAGAAAAAAGCTGCTTCCCTGGCGCCCTCCCCCTTCTGCTGTCTGCCGGCTCCCAGCCTTCCAGAAACCGCAGGGAGTTAGAGCCAGCCAGCAGGGCCCAGATTGGCAGACTGCGGCTGTTTGTAGAAAACTCTTTGTCTCACCTGGCCTTGAAGGTTTAGGGCAGGAATGTCTCCTTTGCATTAAACCTGAGCAAACCGAGGAAATGTCATTCCCTGAGTCTCAGCAAAGCCGGTGACAGTGGATGTGGTTTATCTAACCGAGATCAGTTCATCAAACTTGGGGATAGCTGAGCCACCGGAAGACGGGAAATCTGATACCATCGTGTCTGCTTAGCATGCAGAGGCTCATGGAGATTTTGGAAACTGTAAGGAGAGTTGCAGGGAAGGCGAGAGGAGAGGAGCGATGAGCAGACAGGGGCTAAGATGGAGGCGGAGAGAGTCTGGACTGTTGAGGAGGGCTGGTGGGAAGGAGTGGCCAGTGGCTAGTGCCTGGGGGTGTCTGCTCCTGGGAGACTTGTTGGTCAGAGACCAACAAAGAGGTGGTGGTGCCTGCTGTGTGCAAACCCAGCTGGCCTCTGGGGGCCTGGCTAGAGGTCATGTGAGCAGGGTCCCACCCTTGAAAACCTCACTGTCACTTTGGGAGGCCAGTGGAGACATGGAAACCTGTAACATAATGGAATGTATAAGTAGGTCTGTACCCCAGGATCCAAGTGCTGATGAGAGCAAGGCAGGGGGAGGGCATCAGAGTGAAGCACTCAGGCCAGAGAGCTAGTGGGACTCAGGTTCAGAGGTAGGGTTTCACCATCTACTTAACCGCTGTGTGTCCTTGGGGGAGTCACCTAACCTCTCTGAGCCTCACTTTTTCATTGGAGGGCTACTCCAATCCCTACTTCTCAGGTAGTTGAGAGGATTGCTCAGATACTGTATTGGATGCTTAGTTTAGGGCTTGATATACACTAAGCGGCAAAGGTATCCAGTGGAGAGGATTTAGGAAAACTTCTGGGAGGAGATGGGGTTGCTGGCTAGGTCTTGGAGGGTGGAAAGACCTTTGGCTGCTAAAAAGGCCAAGGGAATGGCCCATATTTATGAAGAGACCTAGGAGCTGGCTGTCTGTTCCTCACCCTCTTGCAGATCCTCTGGGGGCTGGGGGCTGTCTCAGAAGGCAGCCCTTTCCCCTCCCACCACCCCCATCAGCACCTGCCTAGCCCTCTCCTCACTCCAGCTTGTTCCCCACTCCCCATGAGCATTTATCAGTCCTCCTGAGATGAGCTTCACTAGTGGGGACCAATTTCCTGCCATCAGTCAGTAGTGGTGGCATTTGTAAGGCACTGTGTGGGCCTGGAGAGGCGGGAGCTTGTGTCCTTCCCTCTGAGCGTGCTCTGCCCAGCCCTCCCTGGCTGCCCTCCCACTCTCAGGCCTGTTTGCTCCAGCTCTGGCCAGGGTCCACCTCCCGGAGGACAGAGCAGAGATGAGCTTCTGGTTCCTGGGTAGGGAATGGTGTGAATGGAGGGGCCGAGTGGGGGAGAGAGTGGCAGTACAGTGAGGACATCAGTCAAAGGGCCCTGAGTTTAGTTGGGAGGGCTCTCCTGAACAGGTCACTGATATTCTGGATTCATTGGACTTGGTGACTTGGGGTGATTCAGAGTGGGGATGTTAGGGCTCATGACAGCTGCAATGGGAAACTGAGGCAGGCGCTCAGGGGCCCAGGAAGGGGTGAGCGGAGATGGTGACTCAGGCCATATTGAGCTCTGGACTCAGGGACCTCGGGTCAGAGGAGTATTCTTGGTTTAGAGGTTGGGACCGACCTCAGGCCAGGCCAGGAAGCCTACCTGGGTGTAGACACCACCCCTGTTTGAGCTGGAATCATACTTGTGGCTGCAGGGCCTCCTATATCCCTGTTTCTTTAGCGAGACTCAGAGCGACAGTTCGTTAAGGACTCTTTTCTGCCAGACTTGGGCCAAGGGCTTGATATATATGAACTCGTTTAATTCTTGATCAACCTGGAGAGACAGGCTTGATGAAAGTTGCCCCCATCTTTTAAGGAAATGGATTCTGAGAATCTAGATCATGGTTCAAGTTCCCCTTTCAAATGTCGCCTCATCAGAGATCCCTCTCCGACCACCATTTTGTTCTTGTTCTCCCTACTCCCACCCTGGTCTTCCCCATCCTATCAATTATTTTCTCCTGTGTTCGCCTCTCTCCCCACCCAGTGTGGTCTCCACAAGAGAAGAAGCCTTTTCTGTCTTCTTTGCCACGTGTCTCCAAGCCCCAAACAGCACCTGGAACTGTGGCTGGAATGACACCTCTAGGTGGCATGAACAGAAGACTGGATGGAGGAATGAATGAATGCCCCAAGGCTAATAATAGCCGAGCAAGGATTCCCATCAGGAGCCAGGTTCAAAAGGCACTGCCTGCAGGTAGCCCGGCCCTGCGCCACTGCTAATGTCTAAGGGAATGCGGCTTCTCAAGGGAGGGGCTGTCACAGGCGGAAGACGCCTGGGGTCCAGGGTCAGCCTGATTGCAGCTCTGGAATGAACAACTGCTTCAAAGATGCTCATTCAGACCCCAGCCCCTTTGCACTTGAGTGGACAGAAGCAGAGAGCAGCTGTGGGTAGCTGGGCAGGGCAGCCCTAGGCTCAGGCCAGCGGGGAGGTGTGGCAACTTCCTTTGCATTCATAGACTCCTCACCTCTTCCCTGGCTAGAAGAGCCTGTCCTGAGTGGATCTGCTATTTCAATGGAGCACAGTTGGGTGGACCTGCTCTCTAAGCCTAGCCCCGCTGGGGTGGGCTGGAGGCTCTGTGAAGGCTGGGTGCTGCATGCTGAGTGCAGACGTGTATTAGTATTTGCGGGGCTGGGGGAGTGGGTCTATTTGTCTGGGAGTGGGGGGATGGGGAAAAGGCTTTCGGTAGATGAGTGGCAGGAGAGATAAGCCTGATGTGTGACTTCCTGATGCTTGGTTGGTTTGGAAATAAGTCCAGATATGGGATTGACAGGGGGATCAGAGAGGGCCATTTGCTTTCTGCCTCCTGACTTTGAAAAGGGCCCAAGAGTCAGGAGACTGGGTCCTAGTGCCGGAGGGATGGTGGTGCTATGGGTCACCTCGTCCTGGCTGTTGGGAAAGGGCGGGGTCCCAGGTTGGTGTGTTTTGGAGTCAACCTCAGGGCTCTAAGCTTTTGGATGCACCTTTGCTCCTGCTTTGGGAAGAAGCCTGAGTGCTTGGAGCTCATGGATACAGGGCTGGGGCACCTTCCATATGCATCTCCGGACCTACTCTCTGCCTGTCCTGTGCTGTGGACACGTTCGCAGGCTCCTCTTCTCCAGCTGGTTGTTTGGGTCATGGAAGGTGTGACAGGGAGGAGAATGGGGTCCAGTTTCCCCGTCCCTCTCCTCCCTACCTGACCACATGTTTGGGATGGGCTATGACCCTCTGTGAGGCCTCCTGTCATCTGGCCCTCTCCCTGCAACTGCAGCTCCCATCCCTGATGGCCAGGACAGTAAAAGCCCTCACACGTGTGGGTGTGGGGTTCCTACACCACCCCTTTGATCTCCCTACATCTGCTCCTACCTCTGCAATACTCCCTTTATTCATTTCCATTTAGTTTGAATGTGACATCTCTCTCTGATGGGATCCTGACCAATATCTTAGCCTTGACCACGAAAGGCATTGCCAGGTACCTTGGGCGGCTCTGCAGATCTGTCTCTTGCTTCATGGCATTTGGAAGGAACAGAAGCCAGGGCTCCTGTCTTCCAGACTCCAACTAGCCTCCAAATTCCTCTCCAGATGCAAGCTCTCAACCACTCCTTGCCTCCAGGACCAGGCAGAGCTGCTTTCTGTGGTTAGCTCTTTATTGTTAACAACCACAGCTCTCAGACGCAGCAGAATTCTGTCTGTGTCCTCTTACCCCGCCCTCTCTCTGGGATTCTATTTCCACCATGACTCTGTGGCTCTGGAGGGTGCGGGCCACGTCCTCCTTGAGGCGATGGGGGAGCAGTACGAGGGGGCCAAGCCCTTCTTCCAGGGGCTGAAGCAGCTGCATCCTCTTCTAGGATGTGCAGAAGCCACCCAAGATAAGTGGGGTAAAACCCTGCACCCATGGGTGCCCTCATGGCCCTGGAGAAGAATGTGGAGCAGGCGTGTTGGGACCTGTGTGCCCTGGTTCTGCTGCACCGACCCCATGTCCGCGACGTCCTGGAGAGCATTCCTAGAAATGAAGTGAAACTCATCAACAATATGGGTCGGCCTGAGGCTGGGCTGGACGAGCATCTCCTTGAAGCTTCGCTCTCAAGCATGCCTAGGCGCTCTGGAGTCCAGTGGCCCTTGGTGCGGGGAGGGAGAAGGTCTTCAGGCCCCTGGCATCAGGGTTGCTGCCTGGTCGCTTTCTTCAGCACTGTGCACTTCGTCTCCTTGGAGCCCTCTCCCAGGCCATGGACCCGATGAAACAGTAAAGCTTTCCACAGAAAGAAATGATGCTCCCATGGCTATTTCCCAAGGTGGCAGGAAGCATAGAGCTCATGGAAAGGGGTTTGTTGTCTGGGCTTCCAAAAGCCACTTTCCTGCCTGTGCAGGTTGTCCCAACCTTGGGGCAGAAGGACAGCCTCACTACTGGGGGTCAGAGAGCAAGTGTGGCAGGTCGGGCTCTAGCTTTCCTTTCTCTCTTCTCAGGACCTTAGCTTTCTCATCTGTAAAATGATAATAGTGATGATGATGATAGTGCTCACCACCAGGTACCAGGCACGATGCTAAGGGCTGTTCACCTGTGATATCACTAGCTTTCCGGAAGCCCTCTGCAGGGGGAGGCGCCATGCTTAGGTTCGTAGTTTGGACAGGATAGCCTGGAATTCAATCCCAGTTCTCTCTGGGCTCTTAATCCCTTTGCCTTCGCTGCACCCTGTCCTGGGGCATTTGAGATAGGCACGTGGTCATCTCTGCGGTGGGGCCTTGGAATCAGCAAAAGGAATTCTTTATGATGGCTCCTGCTTGACCTGGGGACAGGCCTGGCTGTTGGGGCTGGTTTTCTCCCTGTCCTTGCCACTCCAAAGAGAACTGGGCAGAAGTAGCTTCTGGAAAACTGCACAAGCTCCACTTTCTCCCCTGGATGGGAGGACTATTTTTCCTTGCTTCGCACTATGAGGGGTCGATTGACTTCATGGTCCCCCACCAGTGAGCCACCTGTACCCATACTTGATGTCCTGTGTCACTGCAGTCATTCCTCCTGTGCTGGGAGTGGCCCTGTGGGCTATGGGACTGTGACCAAAGTGGTGCAAGAGGTAGTTTGAAAAAGTGTTCTCTTTGACCCCTGTCTCAACCACGAGAGAAATCCAGAGCTAGCCTCCTAGGAGACAAGAGAGGATGAGGAACAGACGGAGCCATCTCAGGCAAGCCCTTACTGGGCCAGCCAGTGTCTACCAGCTCTGCCAGAGAGGTTAGCCAGGCAAGATCGGCCAAGCCCAGGACCATAAAAAATAATAGTCTTTTTTTTTTAAGCCACTAACTTCTGGAATCTTGTTTTTGAATTATCTCTGTCTCCACATCTGAGCTTTCAGGACTGAGGAGTGAGAACAGGGGCAGGAACATTTCTACTTAAACTAATGCATCGACAATATTCTCCTGGCTTCTGAGGGCCCTCACCCTTAGGCTTCTCAATATCTTTCCCCTGAGAGTTGCGCTGGCTCCCCAAGTCCCTGGACTGACCACGAATGGCATCTTCTTTCTTGATAAAAGAAAGAGGAAGCTAGAGCCCCTGGCGGCGTAGCGGGCATCCCAGGGTCCTGGGTGTGCATCTGGGTGCCGGCAGGAGCCACCAAGACAAAACTAAGTGAAAGAAAATGCTTCTTCCTCCCTTTTCTTCCTGCCCATCCGTCTCTGCTTGTCTTCAATCCTGCCTGCAGCTTTCCTTATGAATAAAAGAAAGAAGACGCTGAGATGGCCCAGAAGACATGAAGCCCAAAGCAGTATGGCCCAGGCACTCCCGCAGCCTCCTCTGCCCTACAAGCCCTCCGGAAAGGGGAGAAGGGTTTTGAGCATTAAGTCGTGGTTTCTTTCTGGGTTACAGCCCTTTCTTTCCCCAGCCAGGTGGTTCTCAGCACTGCGTGTGGCAGGTGGGAACTCAGCTCTACCGCGTTTCACTCTCGTTTGGGGACAAGCTGCAGGCAGATCGCAGGCCTCAGAAATCACTAGATTAGAGGCTCTAGAAGGCAGGAATTGTATCTGATCCATCCCTGTATCCCATGCCCTGCCCAGGGGGAGGCACACGTATATTGCTGCCATTAACTTTGGGGAGACTCAGCTAGTTTATAAATGATCCCCCAGCCAATTTCTAGCTCTGCCCTTCCCTGCCCCAATCAGCTTGGCTCAGCACAAGCTGTCTCCCAGATCAGATTAAGTAAGGGCCAGCTGTGTCTCCCACATTATATATTCTGACAGCTCTGAGCTGACGGTTCTTTTCACCAAGATCAAGCCCAGGAATCTTCCCCTGTACCCTGAGTCCCTCTGATGCCCCTGACTCCCTGCCTCATATGAATCTGGTTGGACCCATCGGAGCCGGCCCCTGCCGGTCTTGGGATCTTCCCAGGCTGCAGTTCTCCATGCAGCTCCCAGATGGCTGACACCTCTCTCTGCCCCAGGCCTTTGTCTTTCTCAGGTCATGCATGGCAGCTCCCCTCCCATCACAATTCCTTTCGGCCCCTCCTCTGATAGACACAGGGGTCACTTTCATTTAAAAATTTTAATTCAATTTAATATTTGAATAGGTAATAGATTCTCCTGGTTCAAGGGGGATCTTCAGTGAAAAGTCCCCTCCCACCCTGTCCCTAGCCTCCCAATTCCCTTCACCAAAGCAGTATTTTCATTTCCTTGTGTGTCCTTCTGTGGATAGTTTAGGCACAGGAAAGCAACCATATGGACACACACATGTTTTTATAAAATACTTTCCTCCTCTTTTGTCCACAAATGGTGCCATAAAATCCAGAGGGTTCTTGGCATTTTACACCCCATTTTGAGGGCATCCCCTAGGAAGACAGAAGGAGCCTCTCAATCTTCTCGTTGTCTTGTTATTTAAATACAAGTCATGTACCATAAAATCTATCCTTTGTAAAAGCAAAATTCAGTGGTTTTTAATATATTTACGAAGTTGGGCAACCATCACCAATCTACTTCTGGGACATTTCTATCACCCCCAAAGAATCCTCACATCATTAGTCATCACTTCCCATCCGCTTCTCTCCCGGTCTCTAACCACTACTCTACTTTCTGTCTCGATGGATTTGCCCATGCTAGATACTCCATAGAAATAGGATCATAATTTATGATTCTTTTTGCTGGATTTTTTCACTTGGCATAACATGTCACTCGGGTTGTAGTATATTCCTTTTTCATTGCTAAATTATATTCCACTGAATAGATACGCCATTTTTATTTGTCCTTTCATTAGCTAATAAGTGTTAGGGTTGCTTCTATCTTTGGCCATTATAAGTGGTTCTACTGTGAACATGTTTTCAGTTCTCCTGGGTATGTATTTAAGGGTGGAATTACCTGATAGTTCCTCATTCTTTTTTTTTTTTTTTAAAGGAAAGATGTAGGCAGGAAGAGAGAAGAGGAAGAAGCACCTTTATTTTGTTTCTATTTAGTTGTTCACACTGGTTGCTTTCCTCCCTGGCCTGGGACTCAAAGCCAGGGGTATGTGTCTTCTTCTCTGGAGACGACTGACCTAACTGCTGCTCCACCAGGTCTCACCTCCTCATTCTTCGTAAAGGCTATTTAGTGTCACATTGCACACATTCAGTTTATTTAAACAATCACGGGTTGATGGACCTTTAGCTTCCCGCCCTCCCCCATCTCACTTTTTCCATATTATTTCAGGTGATACGAGGAAAATTTTTGTGGGTTCACCAACTCACACATGTCCATGTATCTCTTTCTATATAATTCTTGGATGTGTACTTGCTGTACCAAAGGGCATAGGCATTTGTAATTTTGATAGATGTCACCACATTGATTGCCTCCTGTAGAGATTGTACCAGCAGCAATGTATGAGATGCCAATTTCCTCACATCTTCATCAACATGGTGTGGCATCCAGATATTTGATTGTTACCAAGCTGGTGACTAAAAGGTATAGCTGTTTTATTTTGCATTTTTCTTATGATGAGTGTGGTTGAGTGTCTTTTGAAATGTTTTAGAACTATCTTTATTTCCTTTGCTGTGAACTATTTTCATATCCTTTGCCCATTTTTCTATTTTGTTATTGGTCTTTTCTTACTGCTTTGTAAGACCTTTGTATACAAGTGGAAGTTAACGCTTTTTCTCTGGTAAGCATCAGATATTTCTCCTTGTTTGCTGTCTGTCTTTTGACTTTGCTAATGGTGATTTTTGCTGGGAAGAAGTCTTCTATTTTTATATAACCAAATTTATTAGCGTTTGTCTTTTTGGCTTCTAGGTGTCTTGTCAAAGGCATTTCCTATATCAAAATAATTTGAAAAGTCTTTGATGGTTTCTTGAAGGCCACTTAATAATTTATTCAAAAACATTTAAACGTTTGATCCAGCTGGAATTAATTTTGTTCTAGGTGTGAGGCATGGATCTAATTTAATATTCTCTCAGTGATTCCCACTTGTCCCAATATTATTAAGTAGTTCATCTTCTCAATGACTTAAATGTTACTTCTATCATAGACTCAAGGCACACATTTTTGGATTTATTTTTGTGCTTTCTAATCTGCTCCATTGACATAGTTGTCTGCTCATGAGCCCTTATCATATTATCCTAATGGCTACTGTTCCAGAATATATTTCATACCTGATTGGACTGGCCTCCCCTCATTGCTCCTCTTTTCAGAATTTTCCTCACTATTTTTGTGTGCTCGTTTTTCTGTATAAACTTCCAAGTCATCTTGTTTCATTAGAAATTCCCGCTGGTATTTTCCTGGAAATATGTAAATGTTATAGATTAACTAAGGAGAAACTGAAAATAGCTTTTTTTTTTTTATAACAATTCTTCCTATCCAGGAACGTGATATGCCTTTTCATTTGTTCAAATCATCTTTTGAGTCCCTCAGAAACATTTTAGGGTTTTCTTTATGTATTTTTTTTTGTTTCTTTGGCATTTCATCTCTTCCATTGCAGTTGTAAATGTCACATGTTCTCCCATTATAGGCCCCAAATGGTTGTCATTTTTAAATATAAAGGCCATTGATATTTGCATATGAATTTTGTAGCTGGCTACATTATTGGCTTCCATTCTTCTTGGTAATATTTCTTCAGTTGATTCTCCTTGGTGTATCAGATATACATTCATTTCCTCTGAAAATGATATTTTTATCAACCCTTTATACTTTTCATATAGTTAAGTCATTTTTCTTATTTAATTGCATTAGCTGGTACCTGCAGAACAAAGGTAATAATAGAGATTGTGAAGGTCTTGGTCTAATTACTGATGCTGATGGGAATGCTTTTAGGATTTCATCGTCTAGGGTTAGGATAGCAATGTGTACACACACATGTGTTTTTTATATCCTAAGAAGTAGCTTTTCTGATTTCATTGAGTTAAAAAAATAAGAATATTTGCTGATTTATGTAGATAATTCACACTTAGATTTTTGAATATGGTAAATTAGATGAATGGATGTCTTGACATTAGCCACCCAGCATTTCTTAAATCCTGTTTGATCACAATGTGTTGTTCTTCCTTGTGCTGTCAGATTCTGTGTGCTTCTCTTATTTAGAATCATTGCAGGGAAATTCATATTGAGATTGGCTGTCATTTTTGTGCTCTTCCAGTCACATATTGACATCAGTGTTAGTGCTCTGTTCACGTCATAAAAATAAACTGGAAACACTCCTTTTTTCCCCCCTATACCCTGGAACCGTTTAAATAGCACTGGAGAGATAATGGTTGAATCTGAGGGGGTCAACCCCAATCTGCTGCCGGTACCTGGGAAATCCCTGCAACTTGGTGACTCAGATGATTCTGTCACCTCTAGGTTGGTCCGGCAGGACAATTTTGGCTGTGCTGATCACAGTGGTCACTCTGAGGTGTGATCTCAGAGATACAGACTCAGGTCATTGGATCCCTCTTGGTCTCTGTGCTGGGAAAGCCATGTGGAGAGTTCACGGTCAAGTTGTGTGGGCAGAGGAAACAAGGCCTAGGGTTGGATGGGAGAATGTCTCCAGCTGGCCTTGGAGATGGGCTGGGCTGCTGAGATTGGGCACAGCCACCCCTTCCCTGCTCCCCTGCTCCCAGAACTTGCCAGAGGAGCATGTGTGCGTGTGTGCGGCTGGGTCTGATACAGACCTGCCCTTCGGGACAGCTCTGTCTTTGGGTCTCCAGGTGGCCCTGGTGTTTCTGCCATTCCTGGTCACATTGTGTCCAGTGGCCAGCAGCAGACTGGCTGCCTCCAGACATTTCTGTGTGTTGGCCAAGGACACTTCTTCCTGACACTCCATAAACACTGCTTTATAAGCGGCAGGTCCTCTCCCGCTGCCCCCCTCCTGCTCCCACTCCTTCAGGCCTGCTGGCACAGTTTAATTTCCAGCCCTGGTATTTCTCCCCAGCCCGTGACAACCTCAGGTGGAAGCAATTTCACCGTCTTGTAACTCACCGGGTCATTATAATTAGTATCCGGGCACCTGGGGCGCAGGCGGAAGGAAGGAAACAGAGTTGATCCAGTCAGGCGCAGTGTAGCCTCTGGGGGCTGGGGGCTGGGGGCTGGGGTGCCGGGGTGCCGGGGGCTGGGGTGCCTTTGCTCCTGCTTTGGCTTGTAACTCAGATTTTCAGGGCTCCGATTCCAGCAGCAGCCCCTTTCCTGTGTGTGTGGCATGAAAGGCCGGTGAGAGTCATGTGCAAAGTCTGGCCCTGGGTTTATCCAGAAGAATCTCTGACCTGAGTCCAGCCGAAGCCCACCTCTGAGGCCGAAGTGGGGTGAGGGGCCTGGAGGCAGAGGAGAGGCACAGTCCGCTTTCCCTTGTCCTAAGCACACTGCCCCTCTTTGATTCTGGGTTCCTGCAGCCTCCGAGCCGGAGCCTGTGAAAGCTGGTGCTGGTGGCAGTGAGCAGACCTGGGCACCGCCCTTGGCATGGTCAGAAGTGGGAGTGCGTCTGAGAGAAGCAGCCAGGGTAGGTGAACAGGACACTCCAGGGAGCAGCATTCCTCCAGGTTTGGTTGCAGCTACAGGGGGTCTAATGTTTGACAGTCTCAAGGAAATCAGAGAACGAGCAGCTTTGAGAAGTCAGTCCCAAGGGTCCTGGAAGTTGGAAAAGGGGGGTCTTTGCAGGAAACTGCTTATGTGACTGGGATCCCCAGCTCCCAGTCTCTTTGTTTCCAGGTTGAAAGATGGAGATTCCTCACAGAGGGTCATTCATTTGTTAGTTGGTTTGTCTGCTCAATAACTCTTTATCACAGCCCTGTTGGGGTAGGCAGTTTCCTAGGCACTGAGGATCCAGCAGTGATCAAAGGAAACAAAGGTACTTCTCGGGCATCTTACATTGCTGTGGGGACAGACTCTGATTGGCTCAGTTTGGATTATACCCTAAGCCAATCAGCTGTGGCCAGGTGGGCCATGTGAGCCATGAGGCCACCCGAAGCTGTTCTGCCACCATGATCAAAGTCTTTAAGACATCAGCTCTCAAGCAACACTGCAGAAAGCAAGCAGCGGGCTACGGGGCTTACAAGACGCAAGGCATCGGCTGCTGTTCATACACTGAGGCAGCAAGTGTTTGCTTGGGCGGACTGGGCCTTCTGAAGGCCCAGGTTAGGGGCAGTGCTGGGGAAGAGTCTCCCACACCTTCAGCTTTCTCCGTGCACCAGTCCTGACTCGGCCAGAGGCCGTGAGGATTTGGCTCTCTCCCGCTCCTGTCTTCTGCCCTGGCCAGAAGCTTCCCTGGACAAAGACTTGGCTTGCTGCTTCTGCCATGGCAGGGACCAACTAAAGACTCAGGGCAGCCTTGGTGAGGACTGTGATATGCCTGCTCGCCACCTTATCCCCGGCACCTCCCACTCCCTAGGGACTGAGTCTGTCCTGGTCACTGGCCCTACGCCCCTACCTCTGTTCCACACTCAACTCATAAAATTGCTTACAAGTCTTCCTCCCACCCTGACCTCTTCCAGCCCTCCTCCCTCCCCCAAGCTAAGCTCCGGAAGACCTGGCCTAGCTGGGTCTGGTCTCAGCAGAAAGTGCCCGAGGCTATGTGGACACTCTGGAAATCCCCATATCAATCACTCGGGGCTTCCCACTTAGACCCAATTCGTGAGGTCCCGGGCGACCACCCCTCCTGGGCTGGAGCCTTGTAAGGGGACTGCTTATAATAATACCATTATTCTCCTTAGCCGGGGGCAGGCTGAGCCCTCAGTGAAGCGGGCCTGCCATTGGAACCCTGCAGAAACAAAGTAATAGCCTGCGCAGAAAGCCATTTGTAATGTTGCTATAATTCCCATGATTCATTAAACAGGAATGGAAAATGATAACATTTCCCCTGGAAAAAAACTCCTCCTGGAGTCGCATGCTGAGTTCACTTGGCTCAACTATTTTATTGGCTAAGCATCTTGTTGTGCTGATGTGAAGAGCACACGGCCTGGCGCCATTTAGTTTTACATCAGCTGAAATGGAAGCAGGGGAGGGCCCTTTCTGGCTGGGTCTTGACCTTGGAAATGGAGTGTTACTCCTAGCTGGGTGGCCCTGGCATCTCCTGCAGACCTGGCGCCCTCTGGAGATGAGGGTCCGCTTCACCAAGTCCCATGTGCCCTGGGATGCCAGGGGCCCTGCCCCTGCCCTCTTGGCACATAGGATGTGTGACTCTGACCTCTCACCACGCAGTCCCCCAGTTAGGAGCCTGGGTGTTACCTTCCTTCCATCACTCACCAACGGGCTACCAGGTTCCACCAGGAAACTGCAGAGAGGCATCTGATCTCCAGCTCCCTTCCTGCTCTCCCCTCATGGGTACTGCCTGAGTTCAGGCCTCTCCATCTCCCATCCCCTGGTCATACCATGCCATGCCCAGCTGTGTCCCTGTCTCCAGCCCCTCTCCCCCTGAGGCCTCGGTGGTGTAGCAGAGGGATTATTCTAAAAAGCAACTCTGACCACCTTTATTCTCTTGCTTGGAATCCTGGCAGGCTCTCCACTGCATATGGGATCAGTCCAGAACACAAAAGTATGGCACTGAGGGCCCTTCCCCAGCCAGCCTCAGTTCACTTTACCTTTCTTTCTTTCTTTTTTTTAAAGGCAAGTTGCAGGCAGGAATGACAGTGAGCAGAAAGAGAGAGGAGGAAGAAGCATTTTTATTTCTTTTCCTTTAGTTGTTCACACTGGTTGTGTCCCCTGGACCTGGTTGTGCCCCCTGGATGTGAACACGGATGCTTGGGATGTACGTGGACAGCACTTGACTGAAGGCAGTGATGCTAACTGCTACTCCACCAGGGTTTGCCTCAGTTTATTTTTCGAGCTCCACCTCGAGTCACTCTCCACCGTACCCTCCAGGCTTCAGTGACCCTCGGGATGTTGTGGGGTCCCCAGGCCTCACCATGTGTGTCCACCGTTTTTCTAGACTGTTCACTCAGCCTGATGCTATGGTCAGACTTCATTCCTTGGGAAATCCTGATCTCCTCTAGCAAGTTGCCCCTGTGGGCTTTGCCATCCTGTGCCATGTCCCACCCTTCAGATCAGCCCCAGGTCTTGGACTCATCCTTTCTCCTCTTTCTCGCATACCCTGATCCCTTTATCTGATTGGTTATGAAAACCTTTGCCTTTAACTTCAAAATATAGCAAGAATCTGACCGTCTCCTTCGCTGTTTTCCACAATCTGGGCATGTTGTTCCTTTGATGAAAACCTTCACTGGCTTCTCATTGCATTCGCCATGACCTTGAAGATCTTATACAATCTGACCTTCCTTGACCTCCCTGCCCTCACCTCTTACAGCTCTTCCCCATTCTACTCTGCCTAAGCCACCAGCCTCCTCGCTGTTTCTTAACCAAACCAAGCACACTTGTGCCTCAGGGCCTTTGCACTTGCTGTCTCTCTGTCCGACGCCACCTCCCAGTTCTCTGCAATGCCACCTTCTCAGTACTGCCTTCCTGACCTTCCTTAAAGTTGCAAACTTCCTGTCATTCCTGAGGTCCTTCTCGCCACTTAATTTTTCTCTGTAGCACGCATCACCAGTAACACATTGTGTATTTTATGAGTTTAGATTTTTTTTTCATTTTCATTTTTCAAATTTGTTTCCCTCTGCCAAAGTACCAGCTGTATGAGGACAGGAACATTTGGGGAGTGTCCTCTTTGCTTATTTTCACGTCTCCGAAACTGTGCTTGCATGCTGCAGGCATGCAAAAACAAAAACAAAAAACAAAGAAGCCCTTCCTGTTCATTTGACTTTCTCTGACTGCCCTTGGCCATCAGACTGAAGAAATCATCCATCTTCTCTTCCCACACCACCTCACTCAGGCCTGCGTTAGAGCAGCGGGGCATTGATTGTATTTATTTTGGACTCAATTTCTTGCCAATGGAGATGCCAGGAGGAGAGGGCTCAGTCTTATTTATTTCTGGATTCAAGTCCCCAGCACAGAATTGTCCTGTAGCAGAGACTTACAGAGCCCACTTAATTTTTTATTTTTTAAAGGAAAGCTACAGGCAGGAGTGAAGGTGAGCAGAGGCAGGCAGGAGAGAGGGGGAAGAAGCATTTTATTTATCTTATTTAGTTATTCATCTTGGTTGTTGCTCCTGGCTACACCAACGCTCTTCTGCCACAATGTGCCTGTCGGAGCCCTTGTTTCCCGTCCCTTCTTGCCAGTCCTCCCAGCCCAGCAGAGTTAGGACTGTCCCCATGAAGAAATTAGGCCAGGAGGAGAGGAGACTGGCTGAGGGTCAGGAGGAAGCCGGTAGCCTCTCAGGGGACAAGGGACAAGACCTGTAGGCATGGGTCCTGGCCCTGCTGTGTGTGGGAACAGAGCACCCATGGCCTCTAGAAAGTGGAGGCATCTCCTGAGCTGGCCATGTTCCTGCAGTGAGATCAGTGCAGGCCCAGCCACAAGGGCTGTAATGTTCCCTATAACTTCCTACAGCAGGAACTGCCTTGAAGCTGCCTCACAAGTCGCTCTTCCTGGAAATGGAGCTGAGCAGAGGCTTGTGAGGAAAGACTCAGAGTGGCTTCCTCATCCAGCTGAGTGCTGAGGCTGGCCCACCAGGTGGAGGTAGCAGGACTCATAAGTGGGGGCCCCAGGGAGCACAGACTGTGGAAATCACCCCTTTTCTGTTGTCACCAAGCCAACACCCCTGTGCCAGTCTCTGTCTCTGTGATGCCCAGAGAGCGCCTGGGGTCCAGCCACCTGAATGCTGTCCCAATCATGGGCATGCATGCAGACTGAATTTCCCCTCACGGAGCCAAGCACGCCCTGGCTAGGTGCTCTGACATGTTTGATGAATTTGCAAGAGTCAACGTTGGTCTCCGCCCAGTGTAGAAGGGAGCCCTTCGGAGCCATCCTGCAGGTAAAGTTGTTTCACTGCTCCTAGAAGACTTCCTGCGATGGGGAGATCACTATCTAGTCAAGTTCCACTTACGAATTTGGGTTTTCTAGAAGCAAACCCTGAGATGAGGTTTCATGTGCAACTGGGTAATTGGAGAGTTGATGGTGGAAATGCTGACAGGGGAGAGGGAAGATGAGACAGGGAAGGAGGAAGTCAGTCCAGGTTGTGATGTGAGCAGGCTGCCCCCGTGGGCCACTGGAGCTCGATTCTGCTGTAGATAGTGTAGAACACTTCCACGAGTTATTCAAGTCAGGAGTGAAGAAGCCGTGGTGTTTATTCACCAGCTCTCATCCGTCACTGGTGTCATGACTCTGGGCACTTCCAGCCTCTGAGCTTGCTCCTCCAACCCGGCTCAGGGTGGGCCGCAAGCTGGGATTCTGCGGGCTGGACTCTTGCCCACTAGGTAACTTCTGACTTTTGAATCTTCTCTGGGTGTTTATACCCCTGAGCTATGCTTTCCCCATCAACCCCTTATCCCTGTCTTGGGGTCTTGTCCCTTCTCTCTGGCTTTCTGCCTGCCCGCCCCTGCCACCCCTGTCCAAGCTGCAGTCCTGGTCCATCTCCCCAGCAGTGTTCTCGTCTCCTATCTCATCTCACTCTGTTCTGTCTCTTCCCCTTCACAGCTGCCAGTGGGAGGTTCCTAAACGCCCCTGTCACTGCACTTTTCATACTGCACACATATTGCCACGTTGACGGCTGGTGGCCCTTGTATGAGACTGTGAGCACAGGAGGCTGAGATCTCAGGGCTCTGCTCAGGTGCTCAGTCAGTCTGGTTGAACTAAACTGATTATGTCAACTCAACCCTGTCCCGCCCTGCTCAGCTGTCTTTACTTCCCCTTCAGACACTAATGTCTTGAGGGGCGTACCCAAGCTCCTCAGCTGATAGGTAAGCCCCAGCATGACCTTCCTTTGCTGACTTTTCAGCTTGGGGTTCTAGAATCTTCTTTCCCAGACCTCCATACAGTCACGCAGGCCATCTGCATTCCTTCCTTCCTTGACTCTGGAAGGTAATGGGCAGAGAGAAGACAATGAGTGAAGCAGGCTGGGTACCAGGAAGCACGGAAAGGTGGTGACTGCAGAAACTACCAGAACTCCTGTCTCATCGATGAGTACTTGTGTCCAAATGCTTGAGGGCTCAGCGCCTGTCAGCCCCCATGGAGCCCTGCCAGCCCTGCCAAGGGATTGCAGCCTGGACTTGGCTCTGCCCTGAAGCGCTCTTCCTTGGTAGCGCCCTCCCCTGCCTGCCCCTGTGGAGTCGATCTCCTCCTCCAGAGTCCAGTTCTGATGTCACCTCCTCCACAAAGTCAGTAAGCGTTTTCCAACTGGAAGGACTTTTTGTCTCCTCTTTGCTTTCACTATTTGGAAACTTCTAGTAGTGTTTGTATTCCTATACAAATTTTGAGCACTTACTTTGTATAGACCTCATGGTAGGGATCTTCTACTTAACTCATTTAATGTATTTGTGAACAACTTAGTATTTTGTTATTGTTGAGTGTGTAAAGGAGCATGAACCATAAATGTATAAGATAACGAGTAGTAACCATCCATGTGAAAACCAACCATGTTAAGAAGCAAAATTTATTGCATTTTTGAGGCTCTGTGGGCCCAGAGAAGTTAAGTGATTACTTCCTGGCCACACAGCTAATAGTGGGAGAGCTGGAATTTGACTTGAGACCAGCTGGTCTAGGTGCACATTCTGTCACTCGACAGCTGCCTCTCCTCCAGCAAGGGTTGACAGACTTAGCAAAATAAACAAATAAGCACCATTTATTATAACTTTCAGATAAACATTTATAATTTTTGGTATAAATCTATCTCAAATATTGGGTGAGACATACTTATACTGAAAGTGATTTGTTATTGAATCCAAATTTAACTAGAACCTTGTGTTTTATCTGGCAAACCTACCACCCACATCGCTCGATCTTCCTTGTGTGATGGCCCTTTGGGACAAGTCTCTGTCCTCTCTTTCTGGGATGCTCTTTGCCTTGCTTCCGTGGGAGGACCAGCTGGGGTGGCAAGACTCAGGGTCCCGGAGCTGAATGTGACCCTTCCACCTCAGGAACACGGAGGGTCTATGAGGTAAACTATGGTTCCCCTTTTACCGTTGAGGAAATAGGCTAAGTTATTAATAAAGGTCCACACAGCTGGTTGGTTTGTGTTTATTTATATTCTAAGGGGATTTTCACAGTTGGGTTAAAGTGGGATTCACATGAGTTCTGACTGTATCCTCTGCCCAGGACAGCAGGTTGAGCCATAGGGCTTTTTCTGATGAGGGAACTCAGTCTTGTGCACATGGAAGGTGGAAAAGAGGAAGAGATGGAGGCTCCACTAGCAGACACAGGGGAAGAGCCTGGGAATATTAGCTGGCACCTCAGTTGGAGACAATTTTGGGCAGTCACTCCAGGGGACATCTTGAACCTCTATACTTCAGGGAGGACCACATCTGCCAGGACTAGCAAGAGGCTGGTTAGAGGTTGATGTGCTTGCTGTTGATGTTTCAGAGCAGACCTCAGGCTCTGGCTGTCATTGCTTCCCTCTTATTTCACCTCATTAGTCAATACAGCGAGTCATTCATCAGCTGCTGCTTAATGCAGAACTGGGCCAATTGCAACCAAGTCCTGTGTCTTGGCTTTCCAGTTCTGCTGAAGCTGAAGACCCTCAGGGATTCACCTCTGTTTCTAAGGACAGACTCATTGTTCCAGACACCACCAGCCCCAGTCAGCCTGTGTCTCAGCTCGAGTCTCAGTTTCAGTGTCAATTCAGCCAGCTTCATCTTCAGTCCCAGTCTCAGCTCCTTCCCAGCTCCATCTAGTCCTAGTCCAGCCCCAGTGCCTCTTCAGCTCTTGGGGTCGAAGGCACCGGGATATCTGGCCATAATAGTCTGAGATTCCTGTGCTCACAATCGCTCTCTCTGGGCTTGCTTGAGTGCTAACTCCACCCTTCAGCCCCACCAGCACAGGAGACATGCCTGCAAACAGGAGACTCCGGGGTCTTTCCTGGATGGGCCAGTCTGGGAATTCTGAGAACGCATCCAACCAGCTCTACGGGGGCTCAGATTCATGACCTTCTCTAGGGGCTGAGGGCCTGGGTCTGGCTCAGGCATCTTTTTGGTATGAGAACCAACCCTCCTCTGCAGAAGCATACCCTTTTGAATCACTCTGAGGACCAGGACAGCGTCTGTACCTCGATGGTGTATATACATGTATGTGTAAAATGAAATAAATGCACAAATATGTAGATATACCTATAGGTATGTCCACATGTGCCCCTGAATCTGTACAGCTCATAGTGTACTTGAGCTTGTGCCTACTCCCGCGTCCTGGCCATAAACGAGACAAGCACAGACTAGAGAGTGTCCAGAGGAAGGGAGACGCCGAAGGGGTGTGGGCTTATCTTGCTGTATGCATGCTGAGAGAAGGATGATGTTCAGCACCATGGACAACACCGCAGTGGTCCTCACGTCGCAGAATAGAGTGTAGTGCGCATACGCAGCTCAGTGTCAGTACTCAGGTGTGGGGGCAGTTCCTGACAGAGACCACTGCAACCTCCATCCCGAGTTGTCTGCTGGTAACCAGAGGCCATGAAATGAGGCGTTACAGTTCCCTGAGCCAGAAATGGGCAAACCACAGGGAGGTTGATTTGCTTTTCAGATACAGCTGCTCTGGCTGAATGTTTTATTCCTGAAAGACCACTTTTCCTATTCTACCTACAGAGCTGGCTGGGCTGGCCCAGGGAGGCTTGGACAGAGTTGGCTTCCCCCACCTTGACTCCCTAAGGCAACAAATATTTATTCAGCATTCCCTTTGCTTTCGGTATTTTTCTATGTGTTGGGAAACACAATATAAAAATCCTTTCACTCAAGGTGGGGTAGACAGGCCACAAGCATTCAGAAGTAGAATACAGAGTATGTTAGGTGTAACAACTTCCCAGGGCTTCCTCTGGAAGCAAGTCCCTAGGTCAGAGTCTCTGGACAGTTGCTTCTTTTTGAATTTTCCGTTTCTACATTTAGAGATTCTCTGTCTTCTGTGGACTTCAAGCATCCTTGGGCTGTGTGGAGTCTTCATGGGTTCACACCAGGTTCTGTCTGCCACAATGTGCCCAGGAAATCTTCCGTGATTGAACTGTTGACCCCTGATGGCTGCCTCTCTCTGTCCACTACTGACCATAACTAGCTTCTTAATCTCCTTCCCCGACTGCTTCCTATTAGGGGTTGAATTGTGTCACTTCTCACCCAAACTCGTCTATTGTAAGAAACCTCTGTACTTCAGAAAATGACTATATTTGGGGAAAGGATCTTAAAAGAGGCAGTTAAGATAAAATGACATCACTTAAGATAGACCCTCATCTAATATGACAAGTGTCCTTATAAGAAGAGGGGGTGAGGACATGGACACACACACAGAGGGCAGACCACGAGAAGTCAGAGAAGGAAAGTTATCTACAAGCCAAGGAGAGAGGTATCAGTAAGAACCAACCCGTGCCAACACCTTGACCTTGGACTTCCAGCCCTCGACTGAGAAAAGAAAATTCTGTTGTTTAAGCCACCCAGTCTGTGCTACTTCATTAGAATTGCCCTGGTCAAAGAATGTACCTCTTTTTCCCTTTTTAAGTCCCTGTTTGGGTGGGTGAGCCATGCCTCAGGGGTTTAGGAGCACTGTGAGCCCCTGCATTCCGGTGCTATGTGGCCGGGGCTGTGATGAGTAGAGGTCAAGGTTACCTTTCACCACAGCCTCAGGCCTCCTGACATTCCTATCACTGACAGCCTGTCAAAGCAATGTTCCCCCCAACTGACACTCCAATATACAGCCATTCTGCCACGCTGCCCTTCTGATGCATGGGCATGCTGCTGCTCTGTCATTCTACTATGTCAGCCGTCTGCCTTGCTTACATTTTGCCCCAGCAAAATTCCACAAAGCTGACATTCAGAAACATAGACTTGGCCCAGCCCTGCTGCTCCCACCCGCGTGCCGCCATGCCATCACCTCGCCCGGTGGACATTCGCCGCGCTCTGATACACTGACTCCCTCTGCTGACCTTCCTGTCGGAACATCAGGGTTGCCCAACCTCCCAAGTTCACTGGCTAATGAGAGTTCTGTGCTCTGATCTCTTTCTCTGCGTGTCACTAAATGGTCCTCCTGCTTGCCCTCAACCTGTAACTTCATTCTGCTCATTCTCACCTGCAGCCCTAGGCACTGACCTGGCCCCACACCCCCTTCTCCCAAATGGACCCAAACCCTCCTGCTCCCTGCCCTCTCCTTGGCATCCTATACTGACTGCTCGGTTTGACTCACAGACACTCACATTTCAGGTGCTCACATCACTTCTGGGGAAGCCCTTGCCCATCCCTCGCTGTGTGTGTGCAGAATGCTGTGTGTGTGTGTGTGTCTTCCAGACACAACTGATCAAAAATGAGTGCTTTACCCAAAGAAGGTCGTCCCATAGTTTATCAATGACCCAACTCTTTTTACTCACAACACTTCTGACAACAAACAGATGATATTTTCCAACACTAACAACCAACTCTCTGCTTCTCCAACACCAGCTGGGTGGCCAACCATTTGCTTCAATTCTGACACTAAACATCCAGAGTCAGCATCAGACCCCACACGTTAAAGGGTGTGGACTCACGAGACTGCCCCACTCTGGTTCTGGGCCTCTGGTATTTTTGACCTACTGACTGTAAAGAGAGGGTCCCCATGATCTCTTCCTCAGGTTTGACAGTTTTGTAGAACAGCTCACAGCACTCAGGAATGCACTTTATTTACTTTTACTAGTTTATTATAAAAGATACAATGTGGGAACAGGCAAATGCGAGAAGAGATGCATAAGGCAGGTATGAGAAGGGGCTCAGAGCTACCTTTCCCACTCCAGATACATCACCTCCCAACACTTTGATGTGTCTGCCAACCCAGAGGCAAATAAACATCTAGGGTTTATTTAGGAGATTTCATTTTGTAGGCATGATTGATTAGATTATTGGCCTTTGGTGATTAACTGAATCTGTAGCACCTCAGTTTCCCTGCAGAGGCTGCATGGGCATGGGGTTGATAGTTCTAACTCTAATCCTGCCTGGGTCTTAGGGACCACCAGTCCCCATCCTGAAGCTGTCTGGGACTCACTACTGATTATCATTGGCATATAATGGCACTCTTAGTACTAAGTTTTAGAATCTGTGTGCCAGGAACCCAGGCAGTGACCAAATATTTACTTTTATTATACCATGCCTACGTCAGCAATTTCAACGAGTCCTCCTTTCCCTGAAGTAATGAATGAGTCTCTCTGTGGCTGCTGTAAGATCCCAGGTGGTCATTTTTCCTGTGCTGACTTCTAATATCTCCCTTCACCACTTCTTACTCCTCTACCCTTCCTGCATTCTGGAATTCTGGGTTCTGAACTCAGATGCTCTTCATGCTAGTTGTGTGACCTGAGGCAGGTCCCATTCTCTCTCTCAATCTCAGTTTCCTCATCTAGAAGATAGAAATGACTCTAATAGTACGCACTCTTCAGGGCTGTTGTGAGAAGTCAGTGGGGCATACAGGTAAAGAGCTTAATAAGCAGGGTGGAGATTTGGGCTCTGAAGTCAGATGCAGGAGCTGGAGTTGGAACCAGATGATGGCGCTCCAGGAAGATCCTTGCGTAAGTATTTCAGCCTTTGTGGGCAAGAGACACCTTATCATTTCTTTTGTTTCTGGATTCCCTTCTGAGTCTTCTCACTCCATCTCTGGCTCAATCTTCTGGCTTCAGATACTTCGCTTCATGGTCAGATTTCCAGAAGGGAGGGTCTAGCTGAAGTGAATTCAGATCTTGCCTCTATTTGCAGCTGTCTGCCTTGAACAAGTTTATGTTTCTGTGCCTTAGTTTCCTCATCTATAAAGTGGGGTTAATAATATTTACTTTACAAGGGTTTTAGGAGAACTAAGTGAGATGATCCATGCTGGGCACATGGCACAGTCTGGTAGATGGGAGGAGCTCATTGAATAATTAGTTACTATCATCACTGTAGTTGTATTGATGGCCCATTTTCCATGTGATCCTTAATCGACCTGATTTCCTCCACCGCCCCAGCAAAAACCTCTCACAGTTAAGCTGTCAACCACTTTCCAGTTGTCACTTCCCATTTCCCTTCCCAGGCCTCCTCCCAATTTCTTTGGAGCATCTGACACTGCAATGGGCAAGATAGAAGGTTCCAGAAGTCCTATAAGGAATATCAACCTGTGGTTGGTGGGAAGCTCTTGCGACATGGATGGTGGACTGATGCAGGGTTTGTCATGTCATTGAATCTCCATGTTTGTTGAATGAATAGGGGCCCTGCCAGGACGAGCTCTGAACATGTAAGAACAAGATTTCCATGAGCCCCATGTTTGGAAATTGTGCTGGGTTGAAGGTTGGTCATTTACAAAAGATTCAAAAGAAATTAGGACTGGCAGCCCCTTGAAGGCAGCAACCATGTTTTATTTTATTAGCATGGAGCAGTACCCACAATTCTCTGTTGAATGTGCAGGGACAGGGTGAGTATTCACACAGAGCTGGCACACAGCTGGGTCTGTGCAGGTATGTTGAGGACTAGGGGGTTAATGCTGCTGTGGGGTGAGTGTGCAGCTCTGTCTCTGCAGATCGGGGAGGAATTCTTTTCCTTTTAAGCTCAGTCAGCCTTGCTCCTGCCTTGCATAGAAGACCTAGTTTGATCTCTTATTTATTACAGAGAATATTCTCTGTTATGGTGAATGCAAGGGATGGTATTTCAAGAGCCTGAGATTTCACTGCTGACTTTGCCAGCCTGTTGGGGATCCTGGCACCTCCAATGGTCACTCTGGCATTTACATTCATTCTTTCATTCATCAAGTGTATTGAACACCCATCATGTGCCATGTCCTGTACCAGGTGAAGAGAGGCCAGAATAAGAAATGTGGAAATGGTCTAGGTAGGCTGAATAACAGCCCTAAAGATACCAGGTCCTACTCCCTGGAACACATGACTGTCACCTTATACGAGAAGATGAGCTTTGCAGATATGATCAAGCTACAGATCTTAGAAGAAGAGGTTATCCTGGACTATCACGAACCCTACATGCATTCACGCATGTCCCTGTAAATGGAGGCAGATGGGGCTTTGGCACAAAAGAGGAGACAGGATATGAGAAGAGACTGAAGCTATGATTTTGCTCTTTGAAGATGGAAGAGGGGGCCACAAGCCAAGGAATCCAGGTGCCCACTAGGAGCTGAGAAAGGCAAGAAATAGATTCTCCCTTCAGAAGTTCCAGAAGGAAACAGGCCTGCTAATACCTTCTGAAACTGATTTTGGACTTGTGCAGAGAATATTTATGTATCTATGTATCTGTCTATTTCTACCTACCTATCATCTATCTATGTCTATCTATCATCTATTTTAAATTTCTGTGCAAGTAACATTGGTTTACAACATTGTAAAGGTTTCTGGTGTATGGCATTAAAATTCATCATCTCTATGTATTACATTACGATCCCCAGCAAGTCTAGTTTTCACCCACCACCATACAACTGACCCCCATTACCCAATGCATTGTGTTAAGTTACCAAATTTGAGATAATTTGCTATAGAGGTGACAGCAAAGTACCGCGGGAACTAGACCTTTAGGGGAGTGCTGTTAAGGAGGCAGATTAGACCACAAAACTAAGGCACAAATTAGGAATAGAGGCTGAGAGAGACAGGAAATTTGGCAGATACCAGAATTTGGATGGGTGTGGGGTCCACGGGAGGTAATGTGATAAGGTAATGACCAGCTTTGATGAGTTGTTTGGCAGTGCGGGGGCAGGAAAGGTTACAATCAATGGTCTGAGTCTAGTTGAAGGCAGACTAAGGAGCCATCAGTGAATGAGTGAGAGCGAACTAGTGACCGACGAGTGAGAGTAGACAGGGGTTTACAACAAGCAGAAAAGATGATCATGTTTTGCATCCTGGCCACTCCCACCCTATGGCTGGTTGGAGGAAAAGTCTGAGAGCTGGGGCAGAGTAGTCTGCAGAGAGAGGAGCCCTGGGTGGAGCTGTTGTCCAGAGACCCTGGGGAGGGGGCACTCTTTGGAGCAGCAAACAGAGTCCGCAGTGATGTGGGCAGAGGGTCGCAGAGTGAGCCTCGTGTCTGACTTTGGACAGCCATGAGGTGCAGTGTGAGGGCAGTTTGTGGGGCGGATGGCAGTGACTCACTGTGGGGTTGGAGGTGAGGTGGGGGAGAGAGTTAAAGAAAAGTCTTCAAGAACCTTAAAGTCAAGGGGAGCAGAGAGAGGGCATGGGCGGGGCCAGGAGTGG
>RJWH01006263.1:46539-58219 GCA_004363575.1 Solenodon paradoxus
AGAGAGAGAGAGAGAGAGAGAGAGAGAGAGAGAGAGAGAGAGAGAGAGAGAGAGAGAGAGAGAGAGAGAGAGAGAGAGAGAGAGAGAGAGAGAGAGAGAGAGAGAGAGAGAGAGAGAGAGAGAGAGAAAGAGAGAGAGAGAGAGCATGTGCACACTCTTGTGCAATATCAGGATTGTGATATGACTTCCAGGTTCCCCCAAGTAGCTGGGAAATCTGGAGGAGAAGTCGGAACAGGTTTATAGAGGGGGAAGGTGTGGAATCGTTTTGTCTTAGAGACGCTTAGTTTAAAATACTTGTTATAAATGCAAATGTAGGATATCAAGGAAGCAGTTGAAAATATGCACGTCTGATGTGCAGGGGGGAAGGCTTGGGCTGGAGACAAATTCAGGAGTCTCCATGTACACCCAGCAGTTCAGACCCCATGACTGGGTGATGGCTCCTGAGAGCTGGAAATCCCTGCTCTCAGAGACGCCCTGTAGACAGTAAATGCAGGAAAGCAGGCCCTCGTCTGGCTTGTGCATGTCTGTGAGCCGCCTGGAGCAGTGCCTGCACATCCTCGGTGCTCAGTAAGTGCTCAGTAAGTGCTCATGCGAGCAATGGGGTAGGTGAGTGCCAGAGGAAGCGAGAGATAACCCTGAGACCTATCTGGTCCCCGCTGCACCCACCACCAGCAGGCCAATCCTGTCACCCTGGCCTCCGAGCCCTTACAAATGAGCTGAGTGGCAGTGCCATCCAGCTCCATTCACTTGGAGCCCCGAGGGTTTCTCAGAAGGGGAAATGAGGTGACTCTGGCAGCCTTGTTTTGGGGAGACCTGGGCTGGGTCCCGCTGATCATGGACACGACTTCCTTTCCATGTGCACAAAACTAGATTCTGAGATCCTCTCCAGGGTGGACGTCCAATTAGAAAAATCCCTCTTTTCTGACATTTTACTCGTTTGGCATTTTTTTCTTGTTTCTTTTCCTTTTCGCTAGGATTTCTGGAGTTTCTTCCTCCCCAGGGGAATTTTTCTAGAGTTTGGAGACACATCTTTGGCATTAAGTTTCAGTCCCCTGAGCATTTTTGGATGGCCCTGGTGATTTCTGTGCATTGGTGGTCCAGTGGGGTCTGCGGCAACTTGCCCGGGGCCCTTGCTTCCCACAGAAATCTTTACATCGGGGGCTCGGGGGTCTGCCTAGATTCCTGGAGACCCCCTTCTGCTGTCCCTGCATCACCAGGTCCTATTTCCCTCTGAAGCCACCTTCCCCTCTGAAGACCCAGAGTGGGGACTGCATCTCTCTACAAGAAAGCACAAGCCTGTTTTAGGGAAGGGGCATCTATCAGACTAAGTTCTGTTTTTTCTCTCTTTGACACACAGTACCCACCAGACTCTCATTCTCTGGAAGTGACTTCTAGGTTAAATCTGGGCGGAAAAAGTTACTCTTGTCCCTTCTTGAACTGATGTGAGCCTTGGTTGCTTCATTTTTGTGACAGGAATAACAATGCCTGCCTGCTAGCGTTCTTTCAAGGAGTAAATGAAATCAAATATTGAAGGCTCCAATCACAGGGGTTACCCCAGCCTCTGAATCACGATCGCCTGGTCCCTCCTTTTTATTCTCCTGCTCCCTTGTCCCCTGCTGTGCCTGTGACTCTGAAGCTGTCAGGTGATCCCTAAGCCCCGCCCATGCTGCTGTGGAGGATGGAGGTAGATGCTTCCTCCAAGGACAGTCCCAGCTAGTTCACCGCAGGAGGGCCAACCATGAGGGTTTGCTGAGAACAGAGGGGCTCTGAGACAGGGGGCTTTCAGGGCTAGCACCAGCTCGGGCTCTACCTGCATGTCTATTCTGTTTACGCTCCTTAGAGGAGGATGCAGAGCTGGCACCACTCTCAAGCTCACGAGCTCACCCTTGGCTTGGGGTACTGGTCTTGACTCTGCCAGTTGGGCTACTGTGTTCTTTCTTCCCTCCTACTCAGTCAGGGACCTCCTACCTCCTTTTCCTCGGGGATGGTTCAGAGCTACTAGCTAGCGGACCTGAAACTATCAGGGGCTGCTTCCCACCAGTGGTCACCGACATCCCCCCTCACTCATGGGGTCACCGCCCAACACCACCATGCCATCTGAGTCAATTACCGCATCTCCCCAGGATGCACCTGGCTCTGCTGTGAAATGATCAAGACCCTTCCAATGTTTTGCCTGTCAGCTCTTGGCTGACCCCAAGAAGCGGGTCTCTGAGAAGCAGCTGTCATTTCTGCTGTACCAGGGTGGAGGTCACAATAGAAAATGCATCTTGTCTTCATTTTGCAAAAGGAAGACATTTTATTTGTTTGGAATTTTGTTGGCTGGTCTTTATGGGCCAGGCAGGGAGCTCAGGACTGCTCCTCTGTGCCCTTCGAATCAGCTCCAAGAAGCTGGGCTCCTAGCGCAGCAGCCTGGCCTGTGCTAGTTGGTTGGTAAATCCCCTTGGGGCGGGGCACTTCCCTGGATGATCTATGGATTTTGAGACCTTTGACTCAGAAGAATCTGGTTTTCATTTTCAGTGAATAAAGTCAACCATTTCCTCGTTGTGCAGCCTTAGGGCGATTAACTACCTTCTCTGATCTTGTGTCCTTCCTCTGCTGTAGAGGGGCAGCAGGAATACCTCCCACACAAGACCACTGAAGGAAAAGTGCTTGGCACAGTGTGAGTGTGGTACCAGGCAAAAGCTGGTGGAGTTCCCTTGTTTGGGGGTCTTGGTTTGTCTGTTTCTTGTCTCACTGGTGTTAGCGTACCTGCCAACGTCAGAGGTCCAGGGGGTCATAATAAGCAAAGACAGTCATGATTTGACTTCATTTTCCCAGGCTAAGCACGGGTTGACGGAGTTTGACACAGGCTTTAAACATGAACTCATCACCCCACTTCAGTGGGCATTGCGGGTGTGGCTCCAGAAGTTTGGCCACTTAATCTTGGAAGGGAAGAGAGGCCCCCTTCACCCCACCCTTCTCCACTCCGCTGGGGCGCCTGGATGTGGGCGTGGCCGACAGGTCTCTGGGCGGGGCTTCACCTCCACTTCCCCTTTCTTTTGGTGATGGAGCTGTTGTCTTGGTGATAGGTTTCCTGAGCTTCCACTTGGTCGTTGGTTAATGTCTACCTAATGGGACTTTGAGGGCTCCAATAAGATACTGGGAGCACATACTCATTGCAAAAAACCAAAGGACTGAGGACACTGATGTACGATTGTGATCATGACTTTTAGGGAGAGTCAGTCCTTGGATGGCTTTTCCTCATCGCCATTTCAGGGGCCTGTGATGGGACGTAGGAGGGGTGAGTTTTGATGGCAGATGAGGGGCAGGTTAAGGATGTGGACCACGGAGGACCCTGGGCGTAGGGCGAGCAGGGAATGCTGCAGACGAAGGCCCGTTTTCTGGGGCCCACTCTTCTCTGTGTCTCCCTGCCTCATGAGCCCTGTCTGGCTGCATTGATTTACTTGAAAGTTTTTAATGGGTTATAATTGGAAAAGGCCTGGGTGAGATTTGCATATTGATTTGACATTTAAGTATATGATTAAATAAAAGCTGACTGAGGTCATCACTTGACTAAATTGGCTTAATGAGGGTTGATTACTCTGTGCATGTTAATTTCATTTACTCTGATTACTTCATCTATCTTTCCCAGGGATCTATTAGCACCTTTGACTCCATTGTACTTGATGGGACAAGAAGCAGGACAGGGGTCAGTATGGGGGAATCCCTGGTATGTTTGCCTGTCCATCTGGCTGTCCACTGAGCCCCAGAGGGTCCGACTCTTATAGCATTTCTCTCTGTCTCCCACCCTCTTCTAATCACAGACTCTGATCACTCTTTGTAAGTGGGAGTGTCACCATTCCGCTGCCAGAGAGAAATCAGGTGCTGTGGGAGGAATGGGGACACGTTTCAAATCCCATGGGAACTGTCTGCTCTCCACGCAACCCCCCCCCACCTGCCCCCGACACCAAACACATTGTTTTCTGAGTTTGCTATGGCAGCAGGAACTAAGCTTCTTCCCCTTCCGTAGGTAGCACAGCGTTTCCAAAGAGGGGATCCCTTCTATGGGCTTCTGTTAGCCCCTCCAGACCCACTCTTCCCTTCTCCACCTGCTGACCGCAGGGACCCTCTGACTTTCTGTTGGGTTCAGTCAATGGGGACCCCCAGGGGGAGACTGCGTGGAGCTAGGAGAGGGATGTTGGGAGTATTTCTTTCCCTGGTTCCTCCCTGTTGGCTGACCAAAGTCTCCCTCTGTCAGCTGGCCCATGTCAAGCCTCTCTGGGGCCGTGGGCAGCCCTGCCTTGCCCCTGCAGCGTGAGGGTGGGGACACAGTCTCTGTGCGAGCCTGAGAAGACTGCACTATCCTTCCCACACCTTTGTAAACAGACCCTTCATAAACTCTCCTAAATTACCCAGTTTGAGTGTACCATCTGTTTCCTGCTGAGACCCTAACGGATTCAGCAGGCAGCAGATTTTCCCACTCAAAAATCAGGACACATGGTCTGACAAGCCCAAGCGTGACTGGAGGACACATGTCCCAGACCACATCCATCCAGCTTTGCCGCTCTGCCCTGCAAGCCTGGGTCCCGGGCTCGGGTAGAGGATTCGTCCACACAGGACTGCACCACCGGAGTCCTGCCTCTTCCTGGCGGCCCTTCCACGGGGCTGCCATATGAACTACTCCGAGCTCTCGGAGCGCCTGGTGCCCGCTGACTCCTTACACTCAGAACCACGTCTCCAGCTTCATTGGAAATAAGAGGCCATTAGTCCAGTGCTCCTTAATGCTCTGCCCTTGCTCTTCAGCCACAGCTTATCTTGTGAGCCGGGTCCTTCTATCTAAGATAAATAGCCTGACCCGTGCCCCGTATCGTTTCCCATCCACTTTCCCCAGGAACCCCGCTATGGCACCTTCCCCTCTATTCTCACTTTCCCTGTGATTTGAAAGCAAGGACTCATTTCTCCCCCATTCTTCCATCCACTTCTTCTTTATAAGCAAACTTCTTGACTGAGCTGTCTGTTCTCACTTTCTTCAGCCCCCTGTCCCACCCCTCCATGACAGGCTGCTCTTGTCGGCTCATCAATGACCTCCTAGCTGATAGTGTCGAAGCCTCCATCTCAGATTCACTGTCCCGGAGGGAGGGCCATCAAAGCAAATTGACACTCTCCTTTCAGGGGCCAGCTTGAAGATGATCTCCCTGACTGCCCCGCAGAAGGGGCATTGGACCCTGCAAATCTGGAAGGTGAGCTGAGACTTGATGCTGTCCTGATACCTGCCTGGGCCAGTTCCCAGACATCTCTACCTTAAGCCCATCTTCCTCCCCTCAGACTTCTGGATATGTTGCCATCAGCTCTGTCTGCTCTGTGGATTTCTCTTCTTTTATATGGTCTCCCTCCAACATCTAAAAGGCCATGCATTTGATTAAATCTATTCCTTTTCTTCTTCCCAGATCACACACTAGTTCCGGCCTGGTCATCTCTTACCTGATCTGTTATTACAGACCCTTCACAGCTCTTCTTACCTTCCTATGCCCCTCCCCAATCCATCCTCTGCTCACATAAGACAGAGCACAGGGCTTGATCCTATTATTACCCCTCTTCTTGAAGCTCTTGGTGGGTCCCTATCACCAACCAGTGCAAGGTCAAACATTTTAAGCAAGGCATAATGTGAGCCCAGGAAACTCCTATTCATCCTCCAAAGCCCATTCAGTGCTGTTCTCTGTGAAGACAGCTGCCTTGACCCTCAGTCCCCACAGAGATTCCTTTCCTTCCTCTGAGCCCCACACCTCTCTGCCAAATGACACTCGAAGAGGTACCATCATCATCTGTTTCTGCGTCAGTTCCTCCCACCAGGGAGCCTAAGACCTTGTCTAATGTGTCTTTGTAGCTGTGGGGTCCAGGATAAGGCCTGGCACAGTGAGTCATTTACTCACTTAAAAGATTTTATTCGGGCTTCCTATGATGCAAACATGGTTCTAAGAGAGGCACTTAGATACAGTAATGAACAAAACCAGACAAAAGCATACCTTCTAGCTTGGGGGTGGAGGGAAACAGATAATGAACAAGCCAGCAAGATGATTTTAAAGAGAAACGAGTGCAACGGGACTTTCTCTGGGTCACATCAAATAAGCAGAAATAATGGCACTTGAATTCAGCTCTTTGATTTAAGTCTATTCCTCATTCCCCCTCCTCTTGGTGATTAGTAGGTTCTGGGTGTCAATCTCTTTGAGGAAAAGACCCTGGGGTGCTCCCCCAGGCTCTGTATGTCTGCAGTGAAGGAGAGGAAGTCATGCTTGCATGATTTCCTTGGGGGCTGGCGTTGGTGGCTGTATTAGTGTCCTGGGGCTGCCGTAACAAATGACCACAAGCTGGGTGGCTTAAAAAAGCAAACATTTATTCTCTCACAGTCCTGGAGGCTGGAAGTCTGAAGGCAAAGTACTGGCAGGTCACACTTCCTCTGGAACTAGAGAAGCATCCTCCCAGTCCCCTGGCTTCAGGTCACTCCAGCGAGATGTGGTGCTCCTTGACTGGCGACTGCATCGCCCCAGCCCGTGCCCTTGTCATCACATGGCCTTCTCTGTGTACTCCTCTCTCCTTCAAAGGCCATTAGTATGACCTCATCTTAACTTTCATCTTCAAAGACTCTATTTCCAAATATAGATCACATTCACAGATCCTGGGGGGTGTAGAGCTTCAACATGTCTTTTTACGGGACACACTTCAACCCACTATAGTTGGTGTGAGGAAAAGGGAGAACAGACAGGAACAGGCTTGGAACTGAAGGCAGGGAGGGAACACCAGACTCGTCTGGGACTGGGGCCAGACAAGATCTGCTTTCTTGTTTTGAGACCTTGAACCCCGGGAGGGGAAGGCAGCTTCCAACTCAGAGTCTGGGGAGGGGTCTTCAGGCTCTGGCACCACCTCAGCTGGCTGGGTCCTAGGTGGGGTGACTCAGAATTGAGGCCGTCAAAGCTTGACAATGCCCTAGAAATGTGATTCTCTGCATCTGGCATATTTCCCTCACCCTCTGGGGCCGAGAAGTGCGACCGTTTTGGAAACTTGGAAAGCTTTGGTTAAAAAAAATAACCGAAACCTTTTATTTTTCTTGGTGGGGAAAAAAATAGAAATTTGGGGAACATTCAAAACATATGCAATTCTTATTTTTGAAGCACCCTTTTCATGTCTGAAGTCACTCAGGAGTGCAAATGCAAACTTATGTAATGGGGTTTGCTCGATGCAACGATCTTGTTTGGAAAATGCAATAAAAAACCGGAGCTCTCTCAGACAATAATGACAAATTTGCTAATTGAGTGATGCATTCAGTGTTTCAGACTTTCTGACTTGGGACTCGGTGTGGCTGAGCTTCAGGCGGCAGCCCCTCTGAGGTGGGCAGAAGACACCGGGGCTGCAAGGGCGGTAGCGGACAGCCGGCACACACGCAGGGCAGGCTGGGGAGAGTAGAAACCTTGCAGATACATGCCAGCCATAATAATACTATTAAACAACACCTGTGACTTGCTAGTCACCTCCTATCTTCTCTCCTTTCACCTAATCCTGCGAGATGTGGCTCTTTACAGATAAGGAAACTGAGGCTCGGAAAGGCAAAGACACTTGGATGGGGTTTGACAGCCAGAAGCTGAGCCTGGTTTCAGATGCTTTAGGTGCTGAACCTCAGTCGACTTCTTGGTAATGTTTTTCCTCTCTCACGACTCCATAGAGGCTTCGCCACTGACCAGGCCAAGCAAGGTTCTCTTTCTTGGTTAGTGAGTCTCCTGTGCATGGCAGATGGGACACCTTCAGCATTAGCGAGTGATCTGAGAACATGAAGGCATCTTGGGACCCCATAGGAAGTAGGATTTAACCAGGGAAGGCAGGCCTCGGGTGGTGAGTGGGCTCTGGGGGCAGACACCCTGTGGAAGGCAGCTCCCAGGGAGTGAAGCAGAAGGTGCATCTCTGGATCAGTGATTCCCTGCTGGTCTATTCAAGGCCAAAGATGCTACTGGAACATGGACCAGGGGTGAGCTGGGAAGGAGCCATTCTTGGAAGTCCACTCTCAATGCAGAAGATGGCTAAGCTCTCTGGAAACAGAGCCTGCACAGGAGAAGGTGGAGAATGGGGACTCAGGGAAGCCAGACATGAACCCCACAAAGGAAGCTGGAGCCAAGCAGACCAACATCCCGAGCACACCTTTCATCCCTGGACACGTCGTCCAGTTCAGTCTCCTTTCAGACCCATCGGTCAGCAGTTCTTCTGACTCTTTCATTTTGCAGCATCTCCAGTAGCATCTGAGGAGGGACGTGTCTGTGTCCCAGCTTCCTCCTCGCCTAGGTTCCCCTGCCCTCTCACCTGGGGGAGATGACTTTATGTCTGGTCGCCTGTACCTGCCCTGGCCCCTGGTGCCCATCCCACATCCCCAGGCAACCCTCCAGGCTCAGGTCTCTGGGTGCAGGAGGCCCCCTCTGCAGGAGGAGGGAGCTGGTTTCCTGGGCGACAATTGGTGGGCCCGGGGTGGGGGAAGCTGGCATTCCTGCTGGTGAGGGCTTAGAGGAAGCATATGCCATCCCGGCTGCCCTGTGAATTATTCAGCGGCCGTGAGAACTGACTCATTCCCCAGTCTGCCGTCTTCTTCTAAACCTTCCTGCTGCTTCCTCCTTGACAAGCCCACCTCTGCCTCTCTCTCTTGGGGGCTGAAATCCCTGCTTAGGCCTCTATCTCAGGATGTTGGCCTCTGGGTTTCTTTGACTCTCCCCCACATTTAGTATCTTTTCTTTCTCTCCGTTGAGTTACTGCCTGGCTTTTTCCTTTATACCAACGCTGTGCCAAGTGTCTCTCTGAGGTGAAGAAACAGATTCTTGGGTGGCTGAAATAACCTGCCCAAGATAATGCAGGGACGGGGTGGCAAAGCCAGACTTGAAAGCTGGATCTAACTCCAGGGCTTGTGTTCGTGGGTGGCGAAATGACCCTTGGAGTGATGGAGAAGATTACCCATAGAGCCCGCCCTGGGCTGCCTCAGAGCTAGCGTGGGTGTTGACTGGAGCAGACGAGGCCAACGCAGGTTTGTCCACGATGCTGTGGGTTGTGCTGATCCAGAGCTACCCACCTATCTGCCCAGCCCCCGGTCTCAGGGCCCCCAGAGTTGGACACGGCCGTTGAAGCGGCCCCACTAGCTCAGGCCTGCTGGTCCAGCTACCTTGTCCCCCAGAGGAGCAGAGGCAGACCAGGGTAAAGCCTGCACCAGGAGCCTACAGACTCTCTCCTCCTGCACTCAGACAGTTCCGTTTGGAGGGACCCATGCTCTGAATGGGGGTCCCCATGTTGGAGTAAAGGATGCTCAAGGAGGGTGCAGAAAGACTTAGCAGGACCCTAGGGGAGGCCTGGGCAAAGGGTCAAAGGAGTTGTGACTCAAGATGACGTGGCTGTGCAGCCCCGCGGAAGGGAGCTTTCTGGAAGATGGGTGGCTGCTTCAGCAATCCAGGTGGGCTGGAGTGGCCTGGCACCTGAGGGGTCCAAGAGCTGTGGCCCTCAGGTGCCAGGGGTTCTGAGGGGCAGGCAGAGGCGTCGTGCTCCGAGGTCAGGAAGAGGCTGTCCTTTATCTCATTCACGCAGGTCAACCAAGCCCATGGTGAGACTTTTCTCTTAGTTGGCAGGGCCTCCGGTGACCAGGGACACCTCCCTGGTAGGTTGAACGCTGGAACCTCCCACAAGACAAGCCTCCTAGATTTATTATCCTCCTGCTCCAAGTTCCTTATATGGTTGATACTTATAATCTCATCTCCCATTAGGTTCCATGCATCTTGTGAGCCAATCAAAGCTGCCAAAGTAGTTTTTCTGCCCCAGACCTAGTTGTGGGCTGAACTCCTAACACGTCACTGTCATTAGCATCCAAACACAAGCCACCGTGTGGGGTGAGGTTCCAGCTAGTTAGCAGCATCCAGGAAGACTTTTCCAGAAAACTCTTTGTCAGGGCTCAGCTATGACTGGGTTTAGATCCATGGATGCAGGAAGGCACGAGAGGGTGGGTGCTCTGAGCAGAGGAGTGAACTTGCTCAGGTGTTATTTACTCCTTGAACTTGGTGACTGCTGGGCCTCCCCCATTCCCACGTGCCAAGTCTGGGCACATGTTTTGGAAGATTGAGATCCAAATGAAATTGGTTTCTTCCACCTCCCCTCCTCTGGCCTTGCTTAGACCATTTTCTTGGCCCTCCTAGGGTGTCCTTCTTGCCTCTTTTCTTCCCTCTCACTCCTCAGCAGTCCCGAGGGAGATGCAATTCCCTTACGCTGGCTCCGGACTCTTACTGCTGCCTCATCCTTCCTGTTGCTGGGCGGGGCCTCCTGCTCTAGACCCCCGGCCCAGGGAAGGGCGCTGTTCTTGTTTGGTCAGTTTCTTTGTCTCTCATTCTTTCCAGGCACTGAGATTTGCTTGGCCTCCAAGACCCTCCCGCTAACAATCACGAAGGATGTCTCTTCATGACCCCCTGTCCCTTGAGGACCCACCCCAGGCTGGATCAGCAGGCTGACACCTCTCCCTTCTGTCTCTGCATACACAGGCCCCATTGGAAGCTGTTCCTGTTCTGGGCAGGATGCTGCAGTTTGGACAGCCGCCACCAGGTGGACTGTGAGATCTGGGCTAGAGTCACCTTGAACAAGTCTCACGGTGGTGGATAATTGTGGACATTTCATGTTTTCTCAAATCTATGCGTTGTAAAAAGAAAACAAAAATAGAAACTGACTCTCTGTGTGTGTTTGTGTGTGTATGTGTGTGTGCGTGCACAGAATTTATTAAATACCAAGTGTGAAGTGTGACACCTAACTGATCTCTAATGACCACATGTAAAAAGCGATAGCTAATTTAGAACAAGATGCCGAAAAAGCCAAACACTGAAGTAACTCAGGCACCCTCATTAGTCCTTAACTGCTAATAATTAAGCTTAATTTTACTTTGACTCTTCACTTCTCTCATTCTCAGGGCAATTTCATTTTGGCTTCTCTGAGGCCTGTCTGAGCCCCTGAGACCTCTGGTCAACTAGACGAGATGTTAAACCCCTTGCTTAGCTTTCTGCAGCTTTAACTGCCCTGGTGAAAGACCCTTATCTGTGATTGCTTTCTGCAAATCCCCGGAAAGGCCTTTGGTCGCCTTTGTGTGTGCTTATAGCTCCTTCATCTTCTCCTTTCACAGAGGAAAACAGATGCGAGTGGGATCATGCTACCCGGGAGCTACGTCTTGCTGGGACCGTCTTTTTTCCAATCAGAAGAGCATTGCCACATGCTGACCCCTTTTCCTGGTCAAACTGCTCAAGCTTTGGAGATGTGTCTTGTCTAAAATCCCCGTCTGCTTCTAATTCTCGAGGTCATCCATTAACCTCGTGTCTTTGTAGTGCTTTGGCTCCAGGGACCCTTTCTCTGTGGGACATGAGCTCTGTTACCATGGTTTAGAGTTGGGCGATTCCAAATGATCGCAGACTTAGCTTTTTGAAACATGATGAAAACCGTGTAATGACATTTGAAATGAAACTGCATGTGAGCCCAGGGCAACCCAGATCTGACAGAGGGTGCGTGTTCGTCTAGGGGTCATGGGACCATGGAGGGTGCACAGACCCTACTCCTTTCTGCCCCAGAGGAAACTCAGTTCAGTTCAATTCAGTTGAATGTTCACAAAACACTTGTGGCCAGATGCTGGGCTTAGTGCAAAGTACCGGAATTTAGA